>JAPYZK010000313.1:0-29940 GCA_030522785.1 Platygaster equestris
TTGGTGATTTTGTCGAAATGAAGGGTTGTGGCACGAGCCGAAGGCGAGTGCCGCAATCATTTTGTCAAAATTGACAATTGCCAGCGTGCGCAACACAGTACTTTTCTTCACGATGGCCGAAAAATACACTCAAAGTACCAATTTTGAGGTTATAGTGAAGAAAGTGAGATTTTCGAGATCGATCACACTCGACGTAAGTGGGTGACCGGATTTTAAAAATTCGATTCCTTCGAAACTGAGGCCTATCCAAGAAAAGTGGAAAAGTACTTTTCATAGACCCCATTGGAGACTACGCAATCCGCGATATACATGACGGGGGTCCCCCTTGTATTCACATGATTTACGCTTGCTTATGTACATATACGATGATTTTTGTATGCGGTATATGTTTGAGAGAAAGTTTTTGGTGTGTTTAACAAGTTGTTTGAACAGTTCGAAGAAAGGGAGTGGACGGAATATGTTGATTTCGAACAGAAAATAGAGCAATATTTGAAAAGCTTTGTCAAAAAGGTGAAAGTTACACTCTATTGGCTCTCACAGTGAATTCTGAATTTGACTGGTTTCACTGATTTAGATTCAGTGTACTTTCTACACCGGAAACGCACTTATTTACTGTATCCACTTATCTTCGGGTTAGGCGTTAGTCCTTTACCCCCACTCTTTCATGTCGCTGAAGAACGGAAGTCAATCAAGAGTACGAGAAAGTCTTTCTTGATTGCGGATCATTTCTCCGAATTCGTCGGCCCAAAAGTCCATTCATCCGAACGCATAAGCCCGAAAAATTGCCCGAATTCATTAAGTTCTAATATAAAAAATTACAAAAAATTACAGCACTTCGAAAAAACAATTTCAACTCAAATATTGAACAAAAGTCAATATAAAATACAAAAAAAAATTTTAGAATAAAAAAGTGTCAGCTAATGATTGAAATTGACGTATAAAAAAAAAAGATTGTCAACTGTTTTTGACGTCGTTACCATAAAGAAAGTTGCAGAGACAGTTGATGCACATAAAAAATCATGAAACTGGAGAAAACAGACGAATCAATATCACGATTATGTTATTTTGTATTGAAATTCGCTCGGGAAAATGGGAATTCGGGCTTTCGGGCGAATGCATTTTCGGGCCCGTGAATTCGGGGAAGTGGGTGGCAAGAGTCTTTCTGTATTCTTGAAGCAAATCCAACCTTCGAAAGACGAAAGGTACAAATCGATATCATTGGTGATCGATCTCAAGCAAGAAGTAGTAGAAGGGATACAGGCTCTTTTCCCTTAATCCGAAAACAAGTGAGTTTGTGTACTTTGTAACGCCAGAAGATGAACGAGTTTCCAGTGTAAATCCAAATAAGTGGAATTGGCACTGCTTTTTCAGTGACTTGATCAACCACCGTCAATCAAAGACTTGGTATACTGCAAAAATACTGAAATCATCAAAGCACTCGTTGATTGAATCGCAGCCGTGTAAAAAAAGCTCCCGCGAAAGTCGGACCTCCGAAAGCTCCGCTCCCTGCCTCGGAAGCGCGCCGACTGTCCCGCGTGCTCGGAAACCTCGGAGATGACATGATCCTGAGCTGGCTTGTCCGCGCGCTTCTTCTCTCTCCCGGCCGTGATTTCCCTCGTTTTCTCTCGCTTTATTCAACGCCGCACACCCTCGCGGGCACACGCATCCCCTCCACGGATTAAATGTGCAAGCGCGCGCTTCATACGAACCGCGTTACATCAACCGCGCTCAGTTTTGCCCAGTCTTCGGTTCTCCAGTCGCCCAAGCGACCACAAGCGACGACGACACGGGCATCATCACGCGCCGTGAACTTTGAACCCACTTCTTATCGATGCCTCGGGCTACTCAAGGAATCGCGAATCGCTGATAGCGTTACGTCCGAGTGCCGCTTGGAAATTTGCGGGAAAATTTTCCAGCGGGACCACGAAGTTTCGGGCCGGGCTGACGACCTGGCGCACGGTTTCAAGGTCGGGAATTGTTTCGCGGGGGCGAGAAAAAAGGAAAAATGTGGGTGTCGAGGTGAAGCGCGGGACGTTTGAAATGCGCGCCCCCGCGGTGTTACGAATAGCGTAGGTCGCTTAGTTCGGCGAAATCCCTGCACGAGATGATGAAGCTGCTTTGGTGCACCGTGCTCGCGCTCAGCTTGAACCGGTTGATGGCCGATTCGCGCGTCCTCGAAATACGCCACGGCGGCAAGTTACGCATGGCCAAACAAAAGTTCAGCGTGAAACAGCTGCTGAACGTCAAGTTCCCGCGGGCCATCTCCAGCGATCTCGACGTGGACGTGTGCAAGGCCGGTGAGTGTTCGCTCGGTGTGGGGCAGTGTGGGGGATTTACGGGGGAAGAATGCGAGGGTCTGATGCAGCACTGTGGGGACAGTTGTTTGTGCAAACGGGTGATTGATCAGAGATGACAAACTACACAGATCGGAAAAATTTGGCTTTGGAACAAATGGACGGGAATTTTCAGCAGAGACTTGTAACTCTGCTTACTAGTAGACGATCCCCAAAAGGGTTATGGGAGATCAGGTTGCACTTTCGAGTTATTAATTTTTATTTTTAAAACTCTTATGTATCCTGATATCCATGATTCTTACCCGGTTGTCATGATTCAACAATCATTTTGTAGGTTTTCAGCGTCCAAGAATCTCATTTTTAACTCATTTTTGCAAAACATAGTATTGGCATGATACGATTTTTGGTGAATTTTAATCCGGCTTATGAATGCCCGCCCTTCTTTTGTTTGCGCCGTAAGATATTCGGGCCAAACATGAGGACCCCCTGCGGAGTAGGTTCGAATGCCTTTCTCAATGTAAGCGGATTAAATTTATTTAACGTTGACGCATGGAAAGACTGAATATCGGGTAAGAATTGTGGATTGCACACTTAGACAATTTTAAGTATTCAAAAAATTAATAACTCGAAATGTCGCAAAATTCTTCTGGGGATCGTCAATTGGTAATGAAGGCTACAAGTTTTCGCTAAAGCTTCCCGTCCATTTTGTGTGTATTGAACTGTGTTATGAGATTCAGGGATAGCTTGAAGTTTCAGAAGCGTTGAATAAAGAACAGTCGTGAATGTTGGAAGTCTTATGGAAGCTGCGATATTTTTCATCAGTTGAATAGGAAAGCGAAATTCGTATTAAATGAGCGATTTCGAGGTATGGGTGATGAAATAGTTATTTGAGTACCGAAGGCGGAAAAGGAGGTACTGTGCCCGAGTTATACACATAATTAATTGCGCCCTTGCTGTATCAGAAATGTGGATTTTAAGGGCTTGCGATGTCCAAATTAGGACGAAATACATTTTATAAAGGAAATAATATTCACGAAAACGTTCACGGAAACTTTTTTTGGAAAGTATTTATAATACTTTGAATCAAGTTTCGGAAAGGTATTTCTAGCTTGACGTTGCGGAATTGAACTTCAAAAATGGAATGAATAATTAATTGAAGCTGAAACTTGAAGTTTTCGAATTGGAGTTTAATCTTGAAGGTATCGATATGAACTTCAATCGTGAAATTTCGGGAATTAATTTCAAGCCCAATGTTGCGGAGTTAAACTTCAGACATTGACTTTCCGATATGAAGTTTTAACTTGACGTTTCCAAATTGAAGTTCAGACTTGAAGTTTTCGATATAAACTTCAACTTTGAAGTTTCGAAAGTTCATTTCTGGCTTGTACTTGCATAATTGAAAGTGTCCGAAATGAAGTGCCAACTTGAAGTTTTCGAATGTAAGTTCGACCTTGAAGTTTCGGAAGTTCATTTTTGGCTAAAAGTTGCGGAATCGAACTTCTAACATTAAGTTTCCGAATTCAAGTTCAAACTCGAAGTTTTGGAAGTTTATATCTGGTTTGACATTGCAAAAGGAAACTGCGAATTTCAAGTTTTAGAATTGAAGTTCAAACTTGGAGCTTTCGAATTGCAGTGCAAACTTGTAGGTTTTCGAATTGAGGTTCAACTATGAAGTTTCGGAAGTTCATTTTTGGCTTGAAATTGCAAAACTGAACCTTGAACTTTGAGATTTCTAATTGAAGTTCGAACTTAAAGTTTTCACTATAAACTTTAATCGTGAAATTTGGAAACTTCATTTCTGACTTGGATTTGTTACATTAAACTTCAAACTTACAGTTTCCGGGATAACGTTGAAACTTGAAGTTTTCAAATTGAAGTTCAAACTTAAGATTTTCGATATACAATTTAACCTTGAAGTTTCAGAAGTTGATTTACAGCTTAAAGTTGCGTAATCGAACTTCAAACATTGAGTTTCCAAATTGAAGCTCAAACTTGAAGATAACGATGTGAACTTCACCCTTGAAGTTTCGGAAGTTCGCATTGATTTAATTCGATCAACGAAGCGCAATAAAATTTCGGCCCTAGAGCTGAAAATTTTTTTCAGCCCTAGGGCACAAACGGCG
The DNA here is from genome assembly GCA_030522785.1 of Platygaster equestris. Lineage (NCBI taxonomy): Eukaryota > Metazoa > Arthropoda > Insecta > Hymenoptera > Platygastridae > Platygaster > Platygaster equestris. The sequence continues at coordinate 4,418 of JAPYZK010000313.1, forward strand.
ATTTTCCGCCTGCTTCGCAAGCACGAAAGATTATAATATTTTATACGGTCGGGCACAAATGAAATTATCTTCGTAGAGGTGATTTCTACTATGTTATCAGTAGGGCAATTTTACAATAAAGACGTTTTTTCACAACATTTAGGATATGATCATCCATGGACGAATAATTATAATAAATGAAAATATTGACTGTTTTACAGGGGGTATATAAACTTTTTCTAGTTATTAGCGTTTTGACGAAGCTTTTCAAAGATTGTATTTTGTTTCGTTCGAGAACAATGTACGTATTCAGCACACTATATTGTTTCAAACTGTTCTAACAAACAAACCCACAACTTTTCTACAAACATACCGCGCACAAAACTCTTTGTATACACTCTGGCGGCGAAAAAACTGTCGAAAATCAATTATTGGTTTTGTACGCTTTTTCTCAGTTTTTTTGGTAAACCGATCTCGAAAACGCCCGAATCTCGAATAATTGAGTTGAATAAAGAAACCGGGGGAAACAAAAAGTTCGTCAGTTCTAATCAATAGTTCGCAAAAGAATCGGCGAGTTGTTTAAAATGCACCATCAAAGTTGGAAATCACGAAAAATTTCATCATTTCGTTGAATTTCGGAATTTTTCAACTGCGGGAAAATTTAGGATCCCAAAAGTATAAAAAATGATCCCGGAGCAACATAATGAACATACGATTACAAGTTGAGGAGAAAAAAAGGGGAAAATTAAAACACACGAAAGGTGAAAGATAACAATTAAAAATGATGAAAAAATTTGGGAGCTTCGAATTATTTGAAAAATCCAAAAAATTTGAGGAGATCAGAAAATCTGGGATTTCGAAAAATTTTAGAATTTTGGCATGTGTAAGTTCTAACGATTCTATAAGTATCAAAAATAATTGTCTGAATTTTTAAATTTTTTAAAATTTATAAAATTCGTAATATTCTTACGAGAATCTAAAAAATTTACCAATATTGAAAAATTCGTAAATCTCAAAAAATTAGGAAATTCTGAAAAATTTGAAAATATTCAAAAATTGGAGCAAGTTAGAAATTATAAATATATATAATATAAATATATAAATATATATAAATATATAAATATATAATTATAAACGTTACGGAAAAGTTCAAAATTTCAAAGAATTCGAAATCTTCGGAAATTCTGAAAAATTGTCGAATTGCGAACAATTTTGAGATTTTCGAAATTTTCGATTTCTCATGTATTTGTTCAGAAAATGGCTCTTATTGGAATCACGTTAATCAAGTTTATATTTCCGTGCTTTAATTCCAGTACCGCAGCCTCTCTGTATTCTTCTAGGAAATCATTATTGTTCGGGTAAAATGACTGTTACACAAATTACAGCGTCAGTAAATATACGATGAGTTGACAATGAGTAAACACACAACATAAACCTTGCCATTTTGTGTGGTCCACCTAACCGTATTTAAAAGTTATTACTGGTGCAGTGTGCGACGCCGGGTTCGCCAGCTTCTGGGCTAATTAATTATCTTTATGACGCTAATGCGATAACCGTTTTCCGGATACAAATTATTATGCGTTTCCATGATCGAATATACAATACACAATATATAATATATAATATATACAGTTACGAAATTCTAGAGGAATCAGTATTTTCAAAAATACCACAAGTCAACAAGTATTTCAAGGAAACATAATATTAATTATGTAAATTATTAAAAATTTAACATAATTTTGCATGGTTTGAGAAAAATCTCAAAAGTAATCGAAGAAATAGAAAAATTTTTGTAATGTGCTCGAATTTACGAAAATACAAAGAATGTTAATATGCCTTCTGTAATCATTATAAAATATCGATGAAATGAATAACTGAATTTACAAAATAATCATACTCTAGTTTTATTTTTGTTTAGCCCACTTTTCACGTTTGGTAAAGTGCCCCCACCATCATCAACTAGTCTTAGGGCCCCCATCAACCTAAATCGGGCCCTGCCCCCATTTCAACTGTATACTTGTTAATACTAATTTTATTGAAATAAATAAATAAATAAAATAATGTAAAAGATGTAAAAAATTAGGTTATTCATAGGACGTCTTTCATAATTTTTTTTATCATCGATTATGATAACATTCTACATTATTTGTTGGAAAAGCTGAAGTAACGAAGGAAAATTTGGAAATTCGCAATGGAAACATCGAAATACTTTTTTTACGAGAGAAAATAGCCTCTACAAACAAATTGGTACATTTTTGTAGAAACGTATTTTCCCTCTGATATACGTTATATATTATCTGGATGTTTTTTGACGTGAATTCAGTACCATTTTCAACTTGAAGGTCTCGTAATTCGTTTCGGTATACATTTACTTTCATCTCTTTAATACGAGAAATTAAAGCCAATGGAAAATCCTTTTTGCCCGGACATCAAACAGGAGGACCAGAATATTTAATTCATTCTAACTTGTTTCGAGCGTTTATTCTCTTCGCGAAACTCCGTTTTTAATGTGAACGAGGCAAATTCACTTTATGAAGGATAATAAATCGATTTTTATTTTAAACGTTGAAAAAGGAACTTTAAATGTTCGCCATTCATGTCACATCATGCGAAAACGTATATTGTTGACAATTTTGAAATTGAATGGAGGGAAAAAGTTCGATTTTCACAGAAAATCGAATTTCCAAACCCTGATCATAGCTCAAATATTGACAATCAACACTTGATATTTAACATGGAAAACTCATTAATGAATCAGTAAAATAATTAATCATTAGAATTTTTCTAGTTTTCACCAAAGCTCGAAATTTTATGATGAGGAGGAACGTTTAATCACGAGTTCGGTTTTGATATTCTCCCCTTTTAATTAGCTCTGTCCATTACTTTGGAAAGTCGATTATCTTAAGCTCTAAACTCGACGAGGTCGGAAAATGAATTGTTCTCGATCTCTTTCAATAACAATCTTCTCTGTAATCAAATTGGGTCGAAAAATATTGAATCCAGAACTTTTCAAAATATGGTCGACGAGTATCGCTTCTTCAGAGGTTGATTGAAATTATAATGAAAGTTTTTTCATTTGTAAGTTCTATCCCTTTGAAAAACTTGCTTCGATGTGTCGAAGTTAATTAACGAAATTTCTTAGTTTTCTTGTCACTTCTTTGATGTTGGAAAAAAGCTCTTTAACTCAAAAACTTTGAAATTCTACCGAACTTAAAACATTCTTGGATATACTCAAAATTCCAAAATTTCCGAAACTTCTAAAACTCCAGAACTTAAAAATTCCAGAACTATCATTGTTTTCATACCTTCAAAACTTCCGAGGCTCAGTAAAAGTTTCAGAACTTGGAAATTTATTTAAATTTGTTTAAGTTCTGGAACCCGAAAATTTTACAAGTCGAAAATATGGATGGAAAAAAATTGGAGTCAAGATTTATAAATTCGGAATTTGATGATGATTCGATAATTTTTTTATTCAATTTTGATTTTCAATTGATATTAAAATCGACGAAAAAAGATAATTATAATATATTGGCATAATAATATTATATTGACGCAAAGTTATACGATTTCAAAAACTACATTATGTCTCTGCCAAGTTTCAGCGAAAGAATGTGATGAAAACAGAAACAAATTTTTTGATTCCAAAAATCATAAATAGTCGTCATATGTTTATTCGCACAAATTATCATGCATCATATAAAATATTCGCCACTTTTCAAGAATATCGGAAAAATCCATGATTGTTTTGAATTTTCGAAAATCAGGGCCGTCCCAGGGGGGGGGGCGGGGGGGGGGGCAAACCAGATGGTAGCCCTAGGCCCCCCGCTCGAAAAAATTTTTGTATGTGCCCGAAAAAAGATGCAAAGAAAAATTGCTGGATTGTCTGAATTTGAAAAAGTATTGGATGATTCTTCGAAAATACACCAGAAATATTGGAGTTGTAGTCCGAAATTTCTAAAATTTCGTAATTTTTCGAAATTATAGAATGCCGAAAAGCTCCGATACTTCAAAAATTCCAAAAATGTGCGACTTCATCACGGAACCGAAAAAAGCATGTGAGTACAGTTATAATTTTTTCGTTTCCGGTTCCATTTCCAATTCTGTGAAAAATCTTGATAACGGTTCCGGTTCCGGCGGTCCCTGCTCCAAACCTCGAAAATATATGTAAATAATACAAAATTCTTTGAAATTCTCTAGAATTTCTAAAACTTCTGTAAGTTTAAAAACTGAACAACTTCCAAATTCTTTCAAATTCCTCTGTTATTCAAAATCGCAAAATTTTTAAATTCTCTTCGGAATTTTTCAGAATTTTCCAAAACTTCTGAGAGTGCTGAAATTTCAAAACTACGAATTCTTTGAAACTTTTGATCTCTTTCAAATGCGACAAAACTTTCTTATCTTGATACTTGAAAACCTCACAATTGGCCAAAATTTAATGAATTAAAAACTGAAAAACTTTTTGTTTCAACTTGTTGAAAATTCTTCTAAACTATCAAAATATCTGAAACATGTAATTCCCGAAGGTGATGACTTCAAAATTCGTAAAAACTCCCAAATGATCTAAAATTTGTCACAATGTTTATATGACAAAGCTGGAAAACTGCAAAATTCTCCGAAACTTCTAAATTCCAAAAGTCGGATTTCGTAATTCTTCATAACTTCCAAAACGTTTATAACTTTCAGAAATCCCGGAACTTGGCGACTTCAAAATTCTTGGATACTCCCAAATTTTTGTTGAGAATTTCCCTGCTCGAAACTCCGAAAATATATGTAAATGTTGGAAATTTCTCCATAATTTGTTAGTATACGGAATTAAGTGGCGATGGAAATTCTTATCTACATTCTAAAAAAGTTTGTGAGAATAAATTCAGCGTGATTTAAACAGATATAAATCGAAATTACGTGTGATATTCGTAGCGTGTTAATTACTGCTGAGCGAGTGATAGACGACGTTGATGAGAGGAACACGCTGCTTTTTGATGAATTTAATCTCATCACAGACCACTCAAATGCCGCAACTAATTGGGAAGCACAAAATCATATTCTATGTATGGCTATTCATATTCTCTTTCGTTGAGCACGTATTACGCGGCAAAGAACATGTAGCTTGCAAACATAAAATTGCTTCTAATGGGATTTCATGATTATTCTATAGATAAGACTCGTCACAAAATAATATCCCTCACTTTCGAATTCAGTTCACGAAATCGCGTTCGTGTAAAATACCCACAGACCAGACATGAAACTGGGAACGAAAACTGACGTTGCAATGAAAGTAAAAACGTTGATTTACATCAATTTGCACGATAATCTCTGGTTTCTAGCAAATGCATTTAAAAAGTAGTTCTGATGATTTTTGCGTGTTTGTTATCATCAACGACGAGATTAGAAAATGAAAGCTAGATCACTCTCGTAATGACGAAATAATTGAAAATTAATTAGGGGTACCAGACGTGCTATTTTAATAGTACACTTATATTATATTTTAGCTGAATGTACTAGTTTACTATTATATTTTCAAAATCACACAAATGTCCTATTTTTTTATCGTATATGAAAAGGCGCGATTTCCGGAAAATTTCTGCAAAATGCAATATATTTATCGGCGTTTTTCATCATCTTCTACCAACTTCGAATTCGTGAAATCAGCACACACAAATTTTTAGTCTTTTTTTGACAGTATGTGACTAAATCAATAGATTTTTATAGTAAAAATGAGCTTGCGAAATTGTACGTTAAAATTTTGGTTTTTGGCGTAGTTATGAATATTTCAACTCGTGAATCAATTTTTTTGGTTTGAAAATTTTATTTTCAATTACAGTGCAAATAATTTTATTTACATTTAGTTGAATTGATTTCGATTTTTTTGAAGGTAATTGATAGTGTTGTTTGACTATTTTCAGAAATGTGTAAAAAATGTTTTTATCGTTTTTAAACAAATTTGTTATGAACAATTGATTTTGAACAATGTTTTCCGTATCGCCAAAATCTTGAAAATATTAGACATACGCATAAAATGGTTACAAAACGTAATTAGTTTGGAAATACTCAATTATGAGTATTTTTTGATGGGTAAATATTACAGTTTGATATCAGGCATTCATGTTAATATTTGTCTATTGAAGTTTCCAATATTCAGTGGATTCCAGTTTTGAAATGTATGAACTCACTGATTTTTCAGTTTTTGTTTATTGTAATCATATTAAAAAAAAAAAACAAGAAATTTGAGAAATTACAAATTCGAATTTGAGAACCTCTGAAATTCCAAGTTTTTATTACTGTAGACTGTTCATTTCTGAAATTTCAAGATCCAGATAATTTTAGTAATTTTGATTGCCAAAGTTCAGAAAATTTAGGCTTTAGTAATACTTGCTAACAATAAGAAAGAGAAATTTCGCTGAATTTGAAGTACGAATTTTGGAATTGTGATAATTCAGCATCTCGACGAATCTAGAATTTTTCTATGTTAGCATTCATATAACTTCGAATATTTTGAGATTTAACTAGGTTTGAAAACTTGCCAACACTTAGAAAAAAAAAAAAAAAAAAAATTTTGGAAAATATTAGGATTCGAAATTATGTCGTAATTTTGAGAACTTTAATTCCCGAAAATTCTCTTTTTGAATAAATTTCCAAAACTGGAGATTCTTCAATTCCGGATCTCCAAATCAAATTTATCGTAAAAATTGACAAATTTCGTACTCGAACAATTTTTCGTTCGGAGATCAGAATGTTCTATATTTTTAATGATATCATCTGGTCACCCTAGACTACTTTTGGTCATTTCGGACAATTCTAATAATTTACTGATTTTCAAACGTTTTATCATATTTCTAAAAACTTCGGGCAACATTGAAAAATAACGTGAATTTCAGAGAAACTTTCGAATCATGGAACTTTCGAAATTTTCGAAACTTCAGAACACGTAGAACACTCGAATTTTGGGAACTGCTCAGTTTTGAGTTATTAAATTTGTCAGATCATCAGAAATTCCACAATTTTTGTAACTCTCAAAATCGTAAAAATAGACAAACTTTGTACTCGAAGAAATTTTTCGTTTAGAGAACAAAATGTCGTATATTTTTGATGATATCATCTAGTCACCCTCAACTAATAATATATATAAAGAATGATCTGAGATGACAAGAAATTTCACCAATTATTATCAAAGTCAAATCGCTCAAGCTCCGTAAACTCGAAATTAGTCCGAAGCCTCATGTATTGTGCCTTTGGGCGAATAAAATCGTAATCACCAATTTTTCGAGCGTCCGGAGTCATAAATTTGATTCGTCTCGCAGGAGAACATAATTTGTAGAAACGTGCTGGAATATTAACATGCACATTTTCAATGCAAATTCACTTCTCGTGAGGAAGCGCAAAATCGGAACTGGGTTACGTTTCGCGAGCTTTCTGCATTGGTGGGCCAATAAAATCACACATCCGTGCATCTTTGCTTGTGCGGGAGAAATTTCGGGTAAAAGTACAGTGAAGCAGCTTCTCTGCATGCTGGCAACCGCGATAGCTGAAAATTATGACGTTCATCTGAAATTGCTCGTTTTGATGTACGAATTTGAGATCGGCGTGCAGTCTGCTTTATGACGAGAAGGCATGTTGAGGGTGCATTCTCGATCTTTTGGGGATTCTTGTGAAAGTTGTGGTGGGTAAGTTGCTGGATTTATCAAATATTCGCTGTGGAACAATTTTAATAAATCACTTCTCCTGAGCTGTCGTTATGGAAGAAATATTAAGTACAAAAAAGTACAAAAATATGGTCTTCTTGGGATTATAATTTTGCGTATCAACGTTTGAAACTTTTTTATCGAAATTTGTGAGTTCAATTATTTTGACATTTTCGGGACTTTATGTTGGATATTTTTAATTTTACACAATTTCGATAATTGCAACGATTTTTGGATTTCGAAATTCTTCGTGTATTTTTTGGAAACTTGAAAGTTTTATAATTCTTTATGCAAACCTTCGAAAAATATCACATTCCTTGAAAACGAAACAAATTCGCTGAAAGTTCGACATTTGAGAACATTGAAACGATTCAGAATACTTGAAAACGTGAATATTCGTAAAAATTTCGGAAATTGCAGTTTTTTAGCAATGTTGCAACTTTTTAAAACTTCTGGAACTTATAAAATTCTTTCGAATTCGAAATTCCGGAATCTCTAGAATTTTGAAAATTTCAGTATTTCGGAATTTTCGAAGCTTCGAGGCTTTGCAAAACTTCGAAATTATTCTTGATAATTTTGAAAAACTTGAAAATTTTATAATATGCAAATATTTGAAACTTGCAGAATTCAAAAATTTCAGTTCTTTCTAAAGCACGAAACTTAGAAATTTCAAAAATTCAAAAGTTTGCAGAACTTGAAACTTTGCAACATTTTCTAATTCCATACACTTTAGAACTTCATAAGTTATAAAACGTCAAAATTCTTGGAAATTCTGAAACACCTGAAAATTGTATAAGTTCCAAAATTTCCGGAACTTTTAAAACTTAAAAATTTCAGTAGTTTTGACATTTCGAAAGCTTAGAACTTAGAACATTCTAAAACTTCACGACCATCGATCTTCCAAATCACAAAACTTCCAAATTTCAAAAATCTCAAATCCTCCGGAACTCGAAATATTGCAGAATTTACAAATTCCGAACATTTTAGAACTTCGTAAGTCTATAAAACTTCAAACTTATTGAAAATTCTAGAAAAACCTCAAAATTTTATAACTCACAAAATTTCCGAAAATTTCAAAACTTGATAATTTCAGTAGTTTCAACATGCCAAAAGCTTCAAAACATCCAGAACTTGGAACAACTTCACGACTTTAAAACTTCTGAATCACATAACTTCGTAATTTCACGAATTCCGAAACCTCCATGAGCTTGAACTTTCGCCAAATTTTCAAATTACAAACATTTTAGCACTTGATAAGTTTATAAGAAAACTCGAAATTCTTGTGAATTCTACAAAACCTGAAAATTCGATTACTTCCGAAATATACGAAAATTTCAAAACTTGATATTATTTTTCAAAACATAATAAGTCCACTACTTTCAAATTTGCCAAAGTTTCAAAACATACAGAACTTAGAACATTTTGAAACTTTACGACTTTTAAACTCCTAAATCACAAAACTTGGAAATTTGAAGTACACATTCGAAATTCTCCGGAACTCTGAATCTTGCGAAATTCTCAAATTCCAAACACTTCAGAACTTAGTTAATTAATAAAAAATTTGAAAACTGTTGGAAGTTCTAAAGAACCTGAAAATTTTATCACTTCCGAAATTTCCGAAAATCTTAAAACTTCATAAATTTTCGAAACTTGATAATTCCAGTACTTTCTGTACTTTCACAATTGCCAAAAAGCATTAAAACAGCCAGAACTTAGAACATTCTAAAACTTCACGACTTCCAAACTTCGAAATGTCAAAAATCTCCAGAACTCGGAATCCCGAAAAAATTTCAAATTCCAAACACATTAGATCTTTTTTTGTCCCGCGGCGCAAGCATCGCTCGAAAAATAACACCTTGGGACCGCTCCTCCAGGTATTAAAATGACGCTCAAAACATACACGTGGGGTAGAATAGTGTAGTTCAGACCAAGGGGCTGAACTAAGTTGGACTTTTTGACGAGATCGATCTATTGCTACGAGTGGCCAATACACCGATCTCGTAAAAAAGTCCAACTTCTGCCCCTTGGTGCGAAGTATACTATTAATCCGTAGCGGGCAAAAAAGTATGGTTTTTTGCCCCAGGGCTTAAAAGACGGTTTTTTGTCCCGCGGCGCGAGCATTGCTCTAAAAACGTAACTTTAGGACCGCTCCGCAGGTATTAAAAGACTTGCAAACCATGCACATGTTGTAAAAAAGGTTTTCCTCTCTCTCTGATCATAATCTCGTCTACGACCTTGGCTTCATGTACCAAAATTCGCCAAGAAACTGAATCTGAAGCTCCTCAAAACTTGCTATAATTCTCAAGTAAAGTTCCGAAAGCCAAGCTGACATTCAAAGTTCCCCGTAAACTTGGTTATCAAAAACGAAACAGCTCCGAAACAATATTCTGGCAGAAAAGGGCAGTAAATACGCGACCGAGCGGGAATAAATATGCGCATTCGGAGTGGTATAGGCGACACGGTAAACGTATATCTTCGCGAACGCATGCCTCAGCGAATCGGGGATGCAGCTGATTGAGGTACTGCAGGCTAGTTCCATTGTGTGCATATGTATGACCATCAAAGTGCGGTGAAATCAAAGCGATCCCGCGGAGCTATAATAAAAAATGCCGGCATTGATTATTCTGCGGCGTCGCTTTTGCCGCGAAAAAATTTTCCCCGCAAATAACAAACCATGGAAAAAATTGTACACCTTCTCGGTTTCGCGTTCAATTGACTGAAATATTCGCGATGTCACGCGGCAATTAGAAAGTGGAAGATTAATTTCTCGAAACAAGCGCAATTAAAACTTCACAGCTTGTTGGAATGAGCGAGTTCAACGTGTACCGAGGGCTTTTCTTGGTTATTAAAACATCTTTATTTGAGGGAAAATATCAGCCGCATTCTCCGCTTGGGATTCATGAGATTCTTCCTGCTCCGGGGCTGGGAATCTCGAGTGTTTTCGACTTCAGAAGAGAGCGTTCCGTCAGTTCCGCGAATGCCGAAAAATAGAGTTAGCTGAAGTATTTTTCATGCTAAGGTGTGAAGTAAAGGATGTTTACGCCTGGGTTGTGGTGGTTTATGGAAATGTCACGTCTGAATCTATTTTTTGGTTTTTTTTTATGATAATTGAATATTTCTGATTAATATTGGAATAGTATATTGTGTGACTAGTGGGAGAAGGAGAAGACTCCATGAGCGGGAAATTGCTGCGCGAGCGTGGCGAGTGCAGTAACACGCGAGTGGAATATTCTCCGTCGACCAGTAGTCGCACATAATACTTTATTCGACAACTGCGAGGAATATGTGGTTTCGAGGCCCGCTAAGAGGGGAAGAAGTAATGGATTACCCGATTGATTGACACAACAATCGTCCTTAGAGCTTTGCTACGAAGTTTAGGGAGGAAAAAACTAATCATCGCCTTCTTCGCTCTGATTTTATTCGAGATTGATTATAACTGTATTCGACACTTTTGTGAACGACAATTTCAAACAATTTCAAGAATTATTGAAATATTGTAAATTTTCACAGTATTGGAAACTTTTACAAATCTCTACAATTCACGAAAATCTTGAAATTTTCAAAATTTCAGTAACTTCCGACATCCTCAAAATACTTCAAACTTCAAAAATTCTCAAAAGTTTTGAAAATCTTAAAATGTTAAAAATATTCCAAATTATCAAGTTTTTCGTAATGTTTAGAATTCGTGAAATTTTCTTAATTTTACGAATTATGAAAATATTGCGAATCATTAGAATTTTCAAAACTTTTTTAAAACTTCGAAATTTTCGAAATCCATGAAATTTTCGTAATTTTCAGACTTATGAGAATATTGTGAATTTTTAGATTTCTTGAAAGTTTTAAATGTTCAAAATTTTTTAAATTCTGAAATTTTTAAATAAAAAAATTTTTTTTCTCAAATTCTCCAAACTTCAATAATTCCCGAAATCGTTGAAAATCTTGGAATTTTAAAAATGTTGAAAATTATCAAGTTTTCCCAAAACTTCGACGCTTTGTGAAAATCAGTATCGTTTTACTATTGTTTCTAAAATATACTTTTCTGCAAAAAGTATTTTCTCCAAAATATTCTTTCCTGGCTACGTGCTTAGTTATCTCCTCAATTCTATACATTCTGACAACTTGAACGATTTTTTTCAACGTGTCTGAACTTTTCCTAAAAAATTTCAACGGACGAACTTTTAACTTCTTTTAATAATGTGCAAGGTTTTTACTAAACAACTAGAAGTATTATTTCAACTCCAAGGATTCGTTCTAAAGGATTTAGAGGAACGATCAGAATTGAAAACGTACTATTATTTCCATTTTTGCGACTGCAAGAGCGATTCCAAAAAAAGTGTCCGAACTCTCCCTCACTTACCCTAGTCAAAAGTGAATCAGAATTTTCCGATAAGGTTCTATCCTCGATCGGATTACTTCATTGATTCGTCTGAAAGAGTTCATTGTTGGTTGTAATTGCCCTCTGTAAATGAAAGTCGCCTAAAATCTCGTTTCCCATTTTCCGGTTCTCCTTTCAATTTTTCCGGACTCGGGAGTGAACGAAAGTAGACGTTAATTTCGCGAAAGAAAGAGAAATAAGACGAGTGTGCGAGGTTTAAAATGGCCGGAGCAAGTGGCACGTGAAAAGCGAGTTTCAAAAGCGTGTGCGCCCATCGCGTGCGCGATGCTCTTATGCGCTGTGAGTGCTCGAGTGTTCGCCGACTTTTCATTTTTCCGAGTCAAGATCTTTTTGAGAATGCCTAGAATGAGAGTAAAACGCGTGTGATTCAACGGTGAAACGAAATCGCGCTCCTGGCTTAACTAGATTTTTTTGTCCGTAAATTGATTATTTTTGGAAGAAATGAAAGAATTGTTGGGAGGGGAGGGATAAATGGCGTATTTTGTGATGGACTGTATTTTTCACTTATTCGATGTTTGAAATGGTATTTTGGAATATTGAACTCGAAAATGTTGAACATTTTGAAAAATTCTGAAAATTACTGAATTTTTCCAGAGTTTTAAACGTTTGAGTCACGTATTTTTGGTAGTTGTCGGGAATTTTCACAAAGTTCTAAGAATCAGAAGAAGTTGAAGATCTTGGAAGTTTTTCACGGTTATCAAGTTATATTAGGAAATTTTTCGCGAATTTCTGGTAACATTAAAAATTTGTTTAAAACTTTGCCAAGTTTCGAAAATTTTGGACAGGTTTCGTGAAAACTATTTTTCAATATTGAAATTGAGTGAATGTTCCGAATAATGATTGTGATTCGCCGAAATTTTGGAATACTCTCAAATTTCCTTAAAGTATTTCGACACTTTCGAAGTAAAATACAGAGTTTGGAAGTAACGCGTTAAATTTGGGAATTTTGAGGAGTATCAAAGTTTTGCCGCATCATCAAGTTCCAAAATTTTTAAGTTTTTAGAAATATCGGAGATTCGAATTTTTGGAATTCGGAAGTGTAGGAAAAATTTGAATAATTTCGGAGTTTTTAAATTAGAAAGTTTTCGAATTGGAAATTTCAGACGTTCGGAAGTTTTGGGATTTTTAAAGTTTTGACGAATTAAAATAAAATTGGGAGTATCAACGATTTTCAAGTTGTCAAATTCCGTAATTTTTGAACGTTATGAACATTTTGAAAGTTATGAAGAAATTTGAAATTTCATAGTTTCGGAATTCAATGAAGAATGAAGAAATTTCATAGTTTCGGGATTTAGAAGTTTTGGAGAATTCTGAAGTTTTCTAACTTTGCCATTGCAATGTTGTGACGAATTTAGAAGAATTAAGGAGTTCTGATGAATTTTGAATTTGTTATTTTCAGGAATTTCATATTTTCCAGACATTTCGATAGTTTAGACGAATTTCGAACAACTTGGAACAAAAACTGAATTCAACAAATTTTGGCGAATTTTAAGGTTCTTGAGTTTTAAGATTCGGAAGTTGTAACGAATTGAAAAAAGATCGGAAATTTCAAATTTTTGCGAGTCTTTTCCATTTCCAGACCAGCGGTAACGTCAAGAGTTACATATTTTACCTAAGTAACCGTAACGTAACGCGTTACAATTTTCTGAGTAACGTTCCAAACACTGATGAAACGAATACTGAAAAGTTTTCAATAACTCATTAAAATTTCTGTCACAAATGTTATGATTTTTCTCTCTGGAAATTAGTAGGCCATTTTGGATCCGTTTGAACAGTGGAACTATAAATTTTTCCGATATTTCAAACAAGTCAAAACATTTTGATGTTACAATTTTTCAGTTTGTAAGTTTACTCGAAAATTCAGTGTTCTCATTCTTTGGAAAACGCTTTTTTGAAGTCGCTCGCACTTGTACATTGTTCTTCCTTGAGGCTCGCAAGCCTCACCAACCTCAACCTAACCATCTTTGTAACGAGATACCACCCAAGCCCTGACAATAGTAATAGAATGCCGAGAGGTACTCGCGCGCCCTTTAAGGTCAGCCGCATTCTCGAAATTCGCCAAGACAATGGATGTATGTAATGCAGGGGATGCGGAAATGCCCGCGACGGTATTAAATGGCGGAAAAACGTCCCTGAATTTCAAACGAATGTCATTTCTGAACGGTGTAAAGGGCGCGCGATGGACGAGTGACCTTTCGAACCTCTGCCTGAGATTCATATAATTTAGAAAATTTTGCAAAACGATCCCCTTTAAGGGTGAGTTGAGAAGTATTTTGAAGCTTCGAAATCGCAAAATGAACGGATTTCTTCGTTTTTTAGGACTTGAAGAATTTGAAAGTTGCGAGCAATTTTTTAGTATACAAAATTTGTCATTTTTTACGATTTTCAAAGTTACAACAATTCTGCAATTTCTGGTGATCTGAAAAACTTAATAACTTCAGAGCTGAGCAGTTTCGAAAATTCTTGTGTTCTATACGTGTTCTGAAGTTTCGAAAATGTCGGAAGTCCCATGATTCTAAAGTTTCACTGTAATTCACGTTGCCGGATATTTCCGAAAGTATGATGAAATGTTCGAAAATTGTACACTGCAGTAGACTGATAGAATTTTCCAAAACCATCCAAAGTACCTTGGTGACCAGTAGACCTTATACAAAAATGTAGGACATTTTTATCTGTAAAAAAAAGGTAGATAAAAATGCGAATCGTTTCACATGATTTCTGTAGTGAATAAGTGAAAAGTTAATCAAAATACATGAATATTTCAACCGGCACAAATGGCCGTGAAATTCAATTTTGTGGATTTATAATTCTGGAAACCACTTCTTTTGAATATGATAATAAATTAATCAAAATATGACAGTTAAAAAAAAAGCACTTAAAAGTTTCTATATTTTAAGTTTGATTACTCTCGGAATTTTCGGATTTGGGGATCCGAAACTGCAGAATTTCCAATTTTGGGGTTTCTAGCATTCAATTCAAAAACAGAATTTTCGGGAATTTGAGTTCTCAAAATTACGATATAATTTCAAATCCTAATATTTTCGAAATTTTCTAGTTTTCAAAAAAGTATTGGAAAGTTTTTAAACCTAGTTCACTCTCAAAATTTTCAAAATCTGAATCCTAACATAACAAAATTCTAGATGTGTCGAGATTTTAAATTGTCTCAATTCCAAAATTCGGACTTCAAATTCAGCGAAATTTCTCTTCCTTATTGCTAGCAAGTATTACTAAAGTCTACATTTTCTGAATTTTGGCAATGCAAATTATGAAATTTTCTGCATCTTGAAATTTCATAAATGAACAGTCTAAAATAAAAAAACGTGGAATTCCAGAAATTCTGAATCGTACAAATTCTAACGTTCGAATGTGTAATGTCTCGAACTTTTATTTTCGAATATATTTGAAATAAATAAAAATTAGAAAATCAGTAAGTCGATACATTGAAAAATTGGAATCCACAAATTATTGAAACACTTCAATAGGAAAATATAAACGTGAATGATATTAAACTGTAAAGTTTAAATTTCAAAAAATACTCTCCTAAGTTAGTAGAGGGTGATTAAAAACGCAAAACAAAATTTTGTATTCCGCAGAAATTTTCCGGAAATCGCGCCTATTCGTACATGATAAAAAAACAGGACATTTGTATGATTCTCACAATATAATAGTACACTAGTACATTGAGTTTACATTTGGTACTGTACTATTAAAATAGTACGTCTGGTCTCATTAATTCAACCAAAAATTGTGCAGTTGACAAAAAAGATTAAAATCAAAATTTCCTGAAAATTCCTTAGTTTCATAAAATTCAGTATATCTTCGAAAAAAATGTTAAAAATTCGTGAAAATTATCGTACTTCTTCGATGTGTTCTTAAAATCACTCAAATTGTCCGAGTTTCTACAATATTATAATGTTCGAATTTCCATTGTTTTCTCGGAGATCGGACATAATCGGTGGGACATGAAAGAATGCGAATTGATTTGCGTAATTCGCGAATAAACACGCGCAATGAGTGTAACGACGCGTTCGATCATTCTCCGAAAAACACTCCTCGTAATAACTGGAATATTCGGAATATTTATCGAAAATACACGCATCGCCAGAGTGAACACGTGGTATTCCAAGAGAATTTTTTTTGTTCATATATGTACACGTGGATTCTAATTTTATCAATCACATTGTTTGATTTATTAATAATTATTGTAACTTTTTTTGTGAAACTTAGAAGTGAAAACAATTTTGCGGAAATACTCAAAAATTTTCAAATTCTCGAATTTATAAAAATTGAAATTAAGTATCCAAAATTACACAATGTTTCGAAATATCTGAATTTGAAAATGTTGGAATTCTGACATATTGACAAGTTTTTCCGAATTTCCAGAATGAAAAAAATTTTGAGACTTCAAAATATTCACGATTTCCGAAATTTGTGAAATTCACATTATTCTAGACATTTTAGAAATTGCCGAAATTTCGAGAATATTCGAAATCGTCCAAAATTTTCAGCATTTCAGAATTTGGACAATTTTTGAATGTTGCATAATTCGCAAAATTTTTGGTATTTCCAAATTTCTCGAATTTTTCAGTATCCATGAAATTTCTAAAATTCTTGTATTTCCCAACATTTTCGGAATTCCATAAATTACAAAACATTTCGAAATTACTGGAAATCTGAAAATTTTCAAAATTTCTGGAATTATAAAAATAAGAAAATCACAAAATTTACGAAATACTCAAAATTTTTTAAAAATTTCAAATTTTCTCACAATTAAAAAATTCCTCTATTTTACAGCATTTTCTAAATTTCGTTTACCAAACATTTCGAAATTACCGAAATTGCCAAAATCTCTGAAATTTCTGGAATTATAAAAATCCAAACGTAATAAAATTTTGGAAATTTTTAAATTTTTGAACATTTGAAAATTCAAACATTTTCAAACATTCAAACATTTCAAACATTTTCGGAAATTTATGAATTACAAATCATTTTAAAATTACAGGAAATCTCCGAAATTTCTGAAATTCTTAAAATCAAAACATTACAAAATTGACTGAATTCTGAAAATTTTCCGAAATTCTTAGATTTTCTGGCAATCTGAAAATTAGTCCATTTCTCCAAATTTCCAAAATTCACATTATTTTTGAAATTGTCAAAATGACCAAAATTCCGAATATCATGATAAAATCTCCATATTCTCTAAGTTTACATAATTCCCTAAGTTTTGCAATTTTTCAGAATGTCAAATTAATCATTTCGGTTCTCTGTCCCTAATTGTAAGATTCGAAAATACATGGAAACTTTGTTATAAAATGAAAATTTTGAGATGCACACAATTAAAGTTTAAACACGATGAATTTTCGAATTTCCATATTAAATATCAGAACATCGAAAATTTACAATTCAAATTACTCAACGCCATTCAAACTAATTGACGCCACTGCCCCTAAGTAAAAGGGTAATTTTCCTTTTCGCCTCGTCACTGAATTTGAAGGTGCCAATGAATCAAGCTGCACCCTTTTTGGGGGAACGAATAAGCTTTATGAAATGATGGGGGAGCTCGGTCTGTTCCGCGTTAAAGAAATGCCCGGGTGTAATTATGTTAGGGTGTCAGATACACTCTGCGCCTCGTCCAACTCCTTAAACCCTGATCCCGACTGCAGCTACGTAAGGAAGAAACAGGGGCGAATGCAGAAAACATTTTCGGCATGGTTTTTCAAAAAAAAAAAAAAAAAAATCCTATTTACGAAATTCCTGGAATCAAAATTCTCAAAAATTTTGCAATTCCTGTAATTTCTAAAATTATCGTAATTTTAAGAATATCTGAAATTCGTTATATTCTTGTAATTTTGAATTTTTCCAAATTCTCGATACTTTCAAAGTTTTTGGAAATTTCACGATTATTTGGAATACTCAAATTTTTGAATACACCCGAAATGTTTGAAATTCGATAAATTTTCGAAAGAAAACTCTGAGTTTTCGGAAATTGTCTAATTCATGGATGTTTTGTACTATACAAAAATCGCAAAATTTTTTTAAAAATTGTATTATTAAAATTTCTAATTTTCCAAATATAATTTTAATTTTTACTAATGTTACTTACAAATAAAACGACCAATCTTTTTCGAATTTCGGGGGGGGGGGGGGGGTTCAACCCCCTTAAACCCCCCTCTGCGTTCGCCCCTGAGAAAAAAACTTATTCGTTAAATTGTTTGTTGAAAAGCCACAATGCCTGAATGGAACGTTCTCCGTAAATTAAGACGAATCGCGGGTAATTTCACTGTAATTAACTCGGACAAAATAATCGTGGGTAACCAAAATGATGCGCGTCGTGATTGCTTCATGAATTTTGAATAGTGAAATTTGCTGTAGGCAAACAGAAAATTGACTGCGGCTTTAGCGCAAGCGAGTCCGCACAATGTATTTACACAACGAGAAAACTTGTACAATGGAGGGTATTAATGATCTTCGTTTATGAAAAGCTCTTTGGTTGTTCGCGCACGTGAAAATGGATTTTCAGGGATAATTATTGAGCAATTATGGAGGTGGTTCCGAATTGACTTATGGCTCGCGATTAATTAAGACCCGATTAAAATGGTGGCGTAATTTTTTCATCAGATTTGAGTGTAGAATATACATTAGGGTGACGCTTAAGAAGAATCAGAGCGAGAGGAAGAAAATATAATAAAATCTTGAGAAGAACCGTAGCGAGAGGGAGGTTTTTGAGGGTGTAAGCCCTCCCCGAAATCTGAGAATAATTATTTTTCAAGATTGAGATCGTGTTATGTAAAATTGTGTCACAAAATCGTTATTTCACATTGTGACTTGAATGTTTGTATTACTTTTGTCATTTGACAGCGATTTCAATACTCCTGTAAAATAATACGAATTCTTTCGACATTTTCGTTACAAAATTCTTTTGAATCATCTTATTTGAGAAATTCAATATTCACTTTTGCAAACGTGTAAAGTTTTTGCTCAGAATTTTTCAACTTACAACATTTACGAGCTTTTGGAGGAAATCGAGCAATTTTTTCAGTATCCACTGCGATTAAATTTGGATTTTGCACATTTTATTGGCGTTAATTATCACATGACTAATTTCGTAAAATTTTAGATTTTCGAGTAACATATAATCGAAATTTACGAAGTCCAAAACTATGATTTTTTTTTTCTGATTTTGATACGTACGTGTAAAGTTTATAATACTTGAAATTTGCAGTACATGAATTTCGAAATCAGCCATTACTTCTTATGATCGAATTTTCGAATTGTGGAAATTTAAAATTTTCATCCTTCTCAATCACAATCGACTGAGTTTCCAATATATCAATTCGAACTTGAACTTTCGACTTCTACTTTCGAAATTCTCGAGTGAATAATATACGGAATCGGCGATTTTCAAATTTAGTGACATTCAAAGTCTTCGCATTTGAATATTTTTAAATTTACACTTCTACATTCCGGAATTAACAAATTTTCCGATTGCCGAAACCAATAAATTGCCGTGAATTTTTGAGAATAGTCAGAAACTTTCCGACATTTTTCGAAATAAAATTGTTTATGAATTTCAGAAGTTGAATAAAACAGCGAAACTTGTCACATTCCCTCGGAAATTGGATGAAGAAAAATTCAATGTCTGAAACCGTAATTTTTCCATACGATTCGTTAAATTTTCACATTTCAAGTAGGCATGAAGCTTTACTCACTTTCGCGCAGATTTCAATGTTCAAATTTTCAAGTTCCTGAATCGCAATTTGTAAAATTACCAACATATAAATTTTAATTCGATCATTCAAATTCGGAGTTCGAAGTTTTAGAAATTCTGAAATTCTTGACTCTCGAATTTGATATAACATTCAAAATCCTAGCATTTGAAATTTCCACATTCCAAAATCCACAAATTATGTATTCTGACTCATAAATTTTCAACTTTTGATCAACAAACTTTGGAAATTTAAAATTTTGGATTTATATTGATTGAAGAAAAATTTTTTTGGCTACGACCTACCAATAATAAATTTTGAAATTTGTCTTTACTTTTGTTTTTGACGTTTCTTTTCTAATGCAACATTTCCGACGACTTTTAAATGTATATATTTCTTTAGATTTTCGAATGCAGTAGTTTTAGGGACTTTTTTTAAACATTTCTAAATTATGAAAGATTGATATCATCTAGATTTTCGAAGAATTGAAAAATGAGGAATTAGCAGCACATTTCTGTGAATTCTCCGTAAATTCTGAAGCAATTCCAGATTCGACAAAAATGTTTAAGAATATTGAAGATTTATAGTTTTATTTTGAAGTTTCGATAAACTTGAAGAATTTACTAAAATTCCTCAATTTCTGAGCATGCATTCCATTTATATCAATTAAATACTTAGAAAAGTATGCTAAATTTCAAAAAAATTATTCCAAAATTCCCTGAGACCCCTGGCAAAACTTTTTAAAAAACTCCAAAATTGTACAAGCTTTCTTCGAAATCATAAAAACTTTTTCAATTTCGCCAAATGTTCAAAACCTCCCCAAATTATGAAAAATCCTCTAATTATGCAAAATTCAGAAAACTAAAAAAAATGCTCATCATAAAGTTCATTTCCAATACTTTTTTCGCGGAATAAAAATTGTTCCGTGCACCCTGGACCGACAATAAAACCTTCAACCCCGACGCCATTGTCTTACCGGAGAGAGATGTGAAAAGAAAAGTAAATGATATAAGATTACGTTCTATTCACGCGGACTGCTCGTAGTGCCGGAGGTACAAAAGACCACCGCGGGGACGATGAAAAATGCGCAGAGGCGTGCAGACTCGCGTCGGCCCGTAAAGCGAGAATTATGTCGATTTTCCGGCCGGAAGTAAGGGCCCGCCGCGGCTCAGGGAACTCGGCGGTGTCTTCTCGTCGGGAAAATGCGCGGCCCGCCACCGCCGCCGCTGCCGCCGCCGCCGCCGCCGCCGCCCCGTCAAAGCGCGCGATCAGTCAAGAGCCGAAAGTAGTTCAAATGCGGCGCGATAAATCATTCCAGTTCCACCGCGGCGGCGGAAATGTGCTTCCCAGCCGACGAACCTCATCGCGGCCTCCGTAATACACTCGTTAAAGCCAACTGCTCGACG
This sequence comes from Platygaster equestris, assembly GCA_030522785.1. Lineage (NCBI taxonomy): Eukaryota > Metazoa > Arthropoda > Insecta > Hymenoptera > Platygastridae > Platygaster > Platygaster equestris. Next base: position 25,584 of record JAPYZK010000313.1, read on the forward strand.
AGCCGAACTGGGTTGATAGCCCGCGATGCGAAAAACGCGATTGCCCCAAGATAAAATCTCCTCGTTTCGCGATCATCAATTTCCGTTTGGGACCGTCGGCCATGAGTAACGCTATTTTTCCACCTTTTTACAACCTTTTGCATATGATTGAATCGTATTTTTCTATATTGAGAGGAAAACTTTTGTTCGTGTTAATGATTGAAATTATTTGATCATATGAATCTCGAAGTAATTTCGAGATTCAAAAACACTTGAGTGCCCTGAATCTCGAAAAATCGAAAATCCAAAGAAACCGGGCGAAGAAAAAAATTGCTTCAAATCAATAGAGCTTGAAAATGCACTGCAAAAATTGGAGATTATGCGAAATATCGTTATTCTGTCAATCGTGGAGTATTATCTATTCTGGAAAAAATTACAGAATTTTAAAAATAATGTAAAATCACTTCGAAGAAACAGAATGAAAATACACTTGAAAGTCGTAAAATTGTAAAAAAAAGAAACATTGAGATAAAAAAAAAATGAAAATCGTGAACAATTTAGGCGTTCGAATTATTCGAAAAAATTTGATGATTTTGAATCATTTGAAAATTCTAAGGATTCCCGAAGTATTCAAAATTGTGGAAATTATGAAACGTCATAATATTCCGGAAGTATGTAAGATCTTTCAAAAAATATGAAATATTTGAGAATATTCCACTATTCGTTAATTTCCGAAAATTCTAAATTCTAAAAATTCAGAAATATTAGAAAATCATAAAAACTTAAAAATTATAAATATTTCAAAAAAAGTTAAAAACTTGTAAAATCTTTCATAAGATATGGGAAATTTTTATTTTATATATCATATATCTTTTCATTTTAATGATAACTGATTAAACTGTTCATTTATTCAAAAAAATTTGGAAATTCTTAAAATTCAAAAACTTGAAAAATCATAAAAACTAAATAATTATGAACATTTTAAAAATGTCAAATTTTTAACTTTTTCAAAACGTTCATAATTTCAGTGAATTAAGAATTTTCAAAAATGCTGACAAGTTTTCGAATTTAGAAAAATTTAAAGATTTTTTGAAATTCTAGATTCCCGCTTTTCCTTCTCCATTTCCGCTCTATTTTTCAAAATTCAAGTTTTTATAAAATCGGTTTCCAACAAAAATAAAAAACTAATCATCATGTTTTTCAGATGTCGTCAGTGATGATAATTTGAAAAAAAAAAAAAAAAAAAAAAAAAACCAAGTGCTACTAATTTTCCTATCCAGTAGGATAGGAAAATCCATCCCAACATCCAATATCTCGTAACATTTTCGAAAACTGAAAAAATCCAATACTTCCAACATAATTCATTTCCTTGGATTTTGATCGCTCCATTTTTCACCCACTCCCGTGACCATCTTAACGCACCGGGAGTAAACAACAAGTTATCTTCCTTATCACAAGGCAGTCAAGATTCGCCTTATCTCGGTCTGACGTTGATGCGAAATATACGCAGAGTAGTACAGTAAAATTACCTTTTAACATCGAAATTTTCCGGAACAAGCTGAAATTTTAGGGCTTGTTAGAAGACCATAAAAGATGAAATTTCCCAAGTTTTCGACCTCCAACCCCTTGCGGTTTTTCCGCCATCTTTATTTCAAGGGGTGAGTTAGTTTTCGCGTTTTTCTTGCTTATTTTCGAAATTGGCAAAAAAAGTCATGAATACTTCTTTGTAGAGCGTAAAAATGTCTACAATATGATATCTATGTGATATTCCTTTTCCTACAAATGAACGAATGGTCATTGTTTACAACAAAAAAAATAAGGGATGAAAATATTTTGACCCGGAATATCTCGGTAACCGTTTGCGTTAGTGAAAAATTTTTTCAACAAAAGTTGTAGAGCATCTCATTGAACATGAGTTTTGCCATGAAAAATTTTCTCTATTGTTTATATTTTCCGATCTTGAATCGATGGAATCGACGCGAAAATATCAACGATGCGTTAGAGAGATATTCCCGGAATTGAGAATTTTCCGGAACAAACTACAATTTCGGGGGTTGTTGAAGGACCATACAATATGAAATTTCCTGAGTTTTTGACCTCTAACCCCTTGAGGTTTTTCGGCCATATTTATTTAGAAGGGTGAGTTAATTTTTCGCGTTTTTCTTGCTTATTTTCGCAATTAGCATAATAAGTCATGAATACTTTTTTGTAGAGCGTAAAAATTTCTACAATATGATACCTCTATCGATATCAGTTTTTTTACAAATAAACGAATAGTCATTGCTGATAACAAAAAAATAAGGGATGAAAATGTTTTGACCCGGAATATCTTGGTAACCTTTTGCGTGAGTGGAAAATTTTTCGAACAAAAGTTGTAGAGCATCTCATTCAACATAAGTTTTGTCGCAACAAATTTTCTTTATCGTTCATATTTTTCGATCTGGAATCGACGCAAAAATTTAATATCAACAATGTCTCAGAGAGATAGTTCCGGAATTGAGAATTTTTCGGAACAAGCTACAATGTCAGGGGTTGTTGAAGGACCATACCAAATGCAATTTCTCAAGTTTTTGACCTCCAACCCCTTGCGGTTTTTCTGCCATCTTCATTTTAGGGGGTGTGTCAGTTTTTCGCGTTTTTCTTGCTTATTTTCGGAATTAGCCAAAAAAGTCATGAATAATTTTCTGTAGAGAGTGAAAATCCCTACAAAATGATATGTTTATCGATATAACTTTTCATACAAATAAACAAATGGTCATCGTTTATGACAAAAAAATTAGGGATGAAAATGTTTTGACCCAGAGTAAAGATGTAGAGCAAAAATTGTAGAACATACTATTTTACATGATTTTTGTTACGATAAGTTTTCTCTTTTGTTTACATTCCCCACTCTGGAATTGACGCAAAAACTACAATGATGCGTTTGACAGTTATATACCTGTTTACATTAGGTAATAATACGATTCCAGATCGAAAAATATAAACAATAGAGAAAATTTGTAGAACTCTGACAAGTTGTAACAGTTATAAAAGTTGTAAAATTTCTACTTTTGTGAAAAAAAATTTTCACTTACGCAAACGGTTTTCGAGATATTCCGGGTCAAAACATTTCCATCCCGTATTTTTTTGTTATCAGCAATGACTATTTGTTTATTAGTAAAAAAATTGATACCGATAGAGGTATCATATTGTGGAGATTCTTACGCTCAACGAAAAAGTATTCATGACTTTTTCTGCTAATTGCAAAAATATGCAAGAAAAACGCGAAAAACGAGCTCACCCCTTGAAATAAAGATAGCGAAAAAATCGCAAGGGGTCGGAGGTCGAAAAGTTGGGAAATTTCATCTTTCATGGTCTTCTAACAACCGCTGAAATTTCAGCTTGTTCCGGAAAATTCCGATCTTTAACATTGATGTCAGCCTAATTTTACTGTACTAGAGGTATTTTTCGTCAGATGTTGCGCCGACATGGCTAAAGAAACGAAAACGAGAGAGGCCAGAAGTTTGGGCGCGCGTGAGGAAGGCACCACCTGGGAGATTAGAACGAATTTTACGGTAAACGATCGCAAAAAATGGCGTGCGAATAACGTGTACGCGAGCGCGGGCAAGGGAACGTGTGCGTTCAAGGACAATGACACGAGGATCGCGAATTATCACTCGTACTTGACAGTAGCGTAACTACTTTTGATTTAAATGGCCTCCTTTCCTCTGTGAGCCCCTCCCCCCACCCCCCATTGATTTCGTAACCAGGAACAAAATTACAATTGTTTTTTGCGCTTGAAAATGTTTATTCATAAAATGCATATTTTTTTCTGATTTTCATACATAAAGAATGCGTTATGGACTAATAAAATCCTCCCTGCGAGCTTGTGGTTTTCTGAGTGAAGTTTTTTTCATGCAGTTCTTTTCGAACGAACAAATTTTCTCGTCAATCAAAAAAGTTGAGACAGAAAATTTTTCAAATGTAAAATTTAAAATTTCCGAATGTTCTGAAATTCAGAAGTTTGCTCGGAAGTTTGAAAAATTTGAAATGAATGTGATGAATTTGAAAACTCCTGAATTTTCTAGAGTTTTCATTTTTGTTGTCATCTCAATGTTCCTATTTTTTTTAATCTTCCAATTTATTAGTGTATTTTTGTTCTGTTTCTTCGAATTGATGCTGCATTATTTTTCCAAATGTTTATTTTTTTCGGAATTAGAACTTACTCTTGATGACGAAATGACGAAATTTTTCATTAATTCTATTTTTAAATGCTATGTTGGTTGTTTCAAGAGCTACTGATTGGAACGAATTGATTTTCCGGATTTTTTTTTTTTTTTTTTTTTTTTTTTTTTTTTTTTTTTTTTTTTTTTTTTTTTTTTTTTTTTTTTTTTTTTTT
>JAPYZK010000314.1:0-37705 GCA_030522785.1 Platygaster equestris
CCTGTCCCAATACCTACAAATGGCGCGGTTCAATGGGGGTCAGAGAACTAGTGGTGGGGGAATAGGATCAGCTATCCAGTGTATATTACAGATCAGTGAATTGGGGTCATCCCCACCTATCCCATCAGCTATCCAGTGTATATTACAGATCAGTGTGACGGAGAGACGGGGGAGAGACCTCTCTTTCTGTCTCTTTCTGCTTTCTGCTTTCTGGCCATTACATTATTACATATTATATGACTGTACTGCACTGTACTGATGGTACTATACTGTACATTTCAGTACAATGCAGTACAAATTGTCATCAGCGCGACACAAAAATAACCTTAAACATTAAAGCTAGTGAACTCCAGAAAGTTATCGTTTTCAAGTGATCCGAGAAATTTCCAGAAAGTTTATATTAAAAAATCCCGTTTGACTTTCGTAAAAGTTTGATTGTGCAGTTCGAAGGACTTTTACATTTTGAAGGTAACTACTCACAAAATGGCGCAAATCGCAACGAATTTGGCATAATCCCCTAAATTTTCAATCCTGTGTGGTTTGTTTTTGATTACAATAATGAAAAAATTAAAAAATTTATTCATCTCGATGAGCTTCATTGCAGTGCAATACGAGCTTTAATTTTTTGCACGTTAAAAAACTCGTGCCATTTTGTTGTTGACAATGTATACTTTTTTTGTTTGTTTCAGCTGATGAATTTATTATATACATAAACTATAAAATCTGCTTGAATCATAGTCTTCTTGTACGTTTAAAATTGATTTGTTTATATTTGTAACTTTTATTCTATTTTTCAAATTCTGTATTTTGTTTAATAATTTTTTATAGTTTTGGTTTTTTTTAAATTGACTGAATTCGTGTTTCAGGTACAAAAATGAAGGCCATGGCTCATCACTATGTAGTGACGGCTCATAAACCGACTGCAGTTACAGCTTGTATCACTGGTAAAAGAAAAATGAATAATTAGTTTTACATACAAGAAATATTGAGTCTTGATGCATTTTTTTATTTGCAGGCAATTTCACATCACCGACAGACTTGAATTTGATTCTTGCAAAAAATACGAGATTAGAAATTTACCTTGTGACACCTGAAGGATTGCGGCCCTTGAAAGAAGTTGGAATTTATGGAAAAATTGCTGTCATAAAATTTTTTAGACCACAGGTATAAATATTTTTTTTGCTAGTTTATTATTATTTTCAGTTTGAATATTATATTTTTTTTATTTCAAGGCTACAATTGTTTATTTTCGTAATTATTAAAATTTGTCATGTTTGATTTTAGTTGTTCTTTGTTGAATATTGTCATTATTTCAGAGTTGTGAAAAATTCAAAAAAAGAAAAAAGAGTTGAATTGTGTAATCATCACATCTAAATCATGAATGAAAAACTTGTTACTGTAGTGACAAAAAACTGTATGCAATGAACAAATCAACAATCACTATTAACCCCACAAATTTTTCAGCACCAAGAAAAAGACCTTTTGTTCCTCCTCACAAATCGCTACAATGCAATGATCCTCGAATGCATCGGCGAAGGCGAAGACATAGAAATTATCACAAAAGCTTTTGGAAATGTATCTGACAGGATTGGAAAAGCCTCAGAAACTGGCATCAAAGCTATCATCGATCCAAAAGCCAGAGTCATCGGCCTCCGCCTTTACGATGGGCTCTTCAAAATAATTCCTCTGGATAAGGACAACCCAGAGTTGAAAGCTTCCTCAATTCGGATGGACGAGCAGCAAGTCCAAGACGTGAATTTTTTACATGGCTGTGTCAATCCGACCCTGATTTTGATTCACCAGGATATCAACGGCAGACATGTGAAAACCCATGAAATTTCCTTGAGGGATAAGGAATTCGTAAAGACTCCTTGGAGGCAGGACAATGTGGAGAGAGAAGCCATGATGGTAACTTTTTTTTTATATATTTTTTCATGGATTAAGATTTTTCTGATAGACATGTAGAAATTTGTGCAAATGAGTTATCAAAAAATCCTCAATTTTTTGAAAACTTCTCAACTTTGAAACACAAGTAAAATAATCAAACAATAATCTCAATTTTCAATCATTGTTACACATAGAAGAATGAAGGTTCAGATGTCTTGAAAGTGAAATCACAAAATTTATACGTTTCTTATACAAATTATGACAATTTTGAAAAATTAATGGAATCAAACATTTTTAATTATGTTTTTATTCTACTTCCGAAAATTTTTCAGGTTATTCCTGTTCCAAAGCCGATTTGCGGTGCCATCGTGATTGGTCAGGAAAGCATTTTGTATCACGATGGAACGACGTATGTCGCTGTCGTTCCACCTGTTATTAAACAGAGCACAATAACTTGTTACGCCAAAGTTGACTACTCTGGTCAACGTTACTTACTGGGGGACATGGCAGGTCATTTGTACATGCTTTACTTGATAACGGATAACAAAAATGACGGTCCCATGGTCGTGAAGGACCTCAAGGTCGAACTCCTGGGAGAAATCAGCATCCCCGAGTGCATTACTTATTTAGACAACGGGGTCATTTTCATCGGCAGTCGTTTGGGCGACTCGCAACTCGTCAAATTAATAAAGACAAATGACGAAATCGGGTCCTACTGCTTGGTCATGGAAACATTCACCAATTTGGCGCCCATCGTTGATATGGCCATTGGTATAACATAAATATCGAATCTCGGAAATATGACCATTTTGAAGACTTGAAAAAACTTCTTGAGTTTTTTAGAATTTTAGGTAAACCTATAAATGAATGATTTTATTATAGTTGATCTTGAACGTCAAGGCCAAGGTCAATTGGTCACATGCTCAGGAGCCTTCAAGGAAGGATCTTTGAGAATTATTCGAAATGGAATCGGGATTCAAGAACACGCGAGTATGGACCTTCCTGGAATTAAAGGAATGTGGGCTTTGAAGGTAAAAATGAAAACAAAATATCTCTGCAATCGATATTGTTTAGAATCTACAAACCTGCCTCAAAAAAAATTTTTTTATAAACTTTGTGCTACAATTTATTCACTAGGTCGGCGGCGGTAAGTTTGACAACACCCTGGTCCTCTCTTTCGTCGGCCAGACCCGCATCCTCATGCTCAACGGCGAAGAGGTTGAGGAAACGGAAATGTCCGGCTTCATTGCCGAAGAGCAGACCCTCCACGCGGCCAACGTCACCGACGACGTCATGATCCAGGTCACCACGACCTCCGCGAGGCTCATCTCCAACGAGACCAAGAGCGTTATTTCTACCTGGGAACCCCCGAACAAGAGGATGATCAGCGTCGTCGCCTGCGTCGGCACCCAAGTACTCTGTGCCACGGGCAGCGACTTGTTCTACCTGGAGATTCACTTGGGGGAAATCGTCCTCAAGGGCAAAACGACGCTCCAGCACGAGGTCGCGTGTCTCGACATTTCCCCGTTGGACGGCAATTCGAAGGCCAAACTCGCGGCCGTGGGACTCTGGACGGACATTTCCGTCAGGATCCTGACAATTCCTGGACTGGAGGAGATAAACAAAGAGCTTTTGGGAGGGGAAATCATACCCAGGTCGATTTTGATGACTTGCTTCGAAGGGAATACCTATTTATTGTGCGCCCTCGGGGACGGGAGCATGTATTATTTCACCCTCCGCAAAAGGTCTGGGATGTTGTCGGATAAGAAGAAGGTTACTTTGGGGACCCAGCCGACGGTTTTGAGGACTTTTAGGTGAGTTTTGTTGTTGATGCAGGGTGCCTGGAAATTTATCAAGTTTCAAGAAAATTAAAAAAATGATAAAAATAAAATTTTTAATTGAAATAATAATGGTAGAAATTATGTATAATAAAAATTAAAAATTTAAATTTAAAAAAAGTAAAAAATAAAAGTGTTGAATTCAACATTTATCGTAACTGATAACATTTTAATGCAATCTAATAGATCGCATGTAATTCGTAATCAGGTCTGTAACTGGAAATCGATAACATTGAAAATTGATGATTTTCAGATCCCTCTCCACCACAAACGTCTTCGCCTGCTCGGACCGACCCACCGTCATCTACAGCTCCAACCACAAGCTCGTCTTCAGCAACGTCAACCTCAAGGAAGTCATCCACATGTGCTCCCTTAACGCCGAGTCCTACCCCGACAGTCTCGCCCTCGCTACCGACAGCACCGTCACCATCGGCACCATCGACGAAATCCAGAAACTCCACATCCGCACAGTGCCCCTCGGCGAATCGCCCCGCAGAATCGCATATCAGGAATCGTCGCAGTCCTTCGGTGTTATCACCATGCGCGTCGACACCCAGGAAACCGGGGTCGTCCGACCCTCCGCGTCAATCCAGGCGGCTTCCACGTCCAACAGTCGAGACACCCACTCGTCGCCCGCGTCCATCAACAAACCCAGCCACGCCGTTACCGACATCGGTCAAGAAATCGAAGTTCACAACTTGCTTATCATTGATCAACACACCTTCGAGGTTCTCCATGCCCATATGCTTTTGCCCTCGGAATACGCCATGTCCTTGATTTCCACTAAATTGGGATCCGATCCGACCTCGTATTTCGTCGTCGGCACGGCTTTTGTGAATCCGGACGAGTCACTACCCAAAGTCGGGAGGATCATTTTGTTTCATTGGAACGATGGGAAGTTTACACAGGTGATGAGAGGATTGAATTTTTTTTTTTTTTTTTTTTTGGTTATCAGTAGTTGGTGGAGTTTTTATAGAAGTTTTAATAGTTTTAATAAGGTTGCGGATGTTTGCGATGGAGAAACTTTTGGAGTCATTTTGTTTATATACTAGTAGTTTTAAAGCGGATTTTGTTGTAATTTATGAACAATTCGACGAGTCATGAAAACTTCTATAAATTTATTGAAGAATTTTTTAGTTTTTCGGAATATTTGTAAAAGTTGTTTAGGATTTAATAAATTTATTCGAAGAAAATCTCTAGAAATTTTTTTTCTTTGCAGTCATTTTTTTATACTAGTAGTTTTAAAGCAAACTTTGTTGTAATTTGTAAACAATTTTACGAGTCCTGAAAACTTCTATGAACTTATTCAGGAATGTTTTAATTTTTCAGTATATTCGTAAAAATTGTTAAGGATTTTTGTAAATTTTTTCGAAGGAAATCTCTAGACAATTTTTTATTCTTGTTTCAGGTTGCAGACAAGGAAATCAAAGGAGCCTGCTATTCTCTTGTAGAGTTCAATGGAAAATTGTTGGCGAGCATCAACAGCACCGTTCGACTTTACGAATGGACAGCGGAAAAAGAATTGCGACTCGAGTGCTCAAATTTCAACCACATTATGGCACTTTTTTTGAAAAAGAAGGGCGATTTCGTACTTGTTGGAGACCTGATGCGCTCGCTTACTTTGCTCCAGTACAAAACAATGGAAGGCAGCTTTGAAGAAATTGCTCGAGATTATAATCCGAACTGGGTCACCGCCATCGAAATTTTGGACGACGACACATTTTTAAGCGCTGAAAACTGCTTCAATCTTTTCGTTTGTCAAAAAGACAGGTGTGTACATTCGATTTACATAATAGATGATTTTTAAATTCGTGATCGCAGGTTCGGAACATAAATTTACACAAATGTATCGAAATCTTAGAATGGAAAATTTCCAAAGTAATAAAATTGGGAACTTGAATATTCTAATTGACAAATTCGTAATTTGAAAATCATATTTATGAAATTCTCAAATTTGGATTATTGAACAAATTGAAAATTAATGCAAATTATTTGCGGGGAAAATTAAAGTCCACAAAATTTTCAGCGCTGCGACTTCGGAAGAAGAACGACAACAAATGCAAGAAGTTGGACAGTTCCACCTGGGCGACATGGTAAACGTCTTCAGGCATGGTTCCCTCGTCATGCAGCATTTGGGCGAATCCAGCACCCCGACTCAGGGCTGCGTTCTCTATGGCACGACAAGCGGCGCCATCGGCCTCGTCACACAAATCCCGCAAGCTTTCTATGAATTTTTGAAGAGCCTCGAAGGCAAACTCGTCAATGTGATCAAAAGCGTTGGCAAAATTGAGCATGGCTTTTGGAGAAGCTTCAACACCGATCTCAAAACAGAGCAATCCGAAGGTTTCATAGACGGCGACCTTATCGAGAGCTTTCTGGACCTCAGTCACGCCAAAATGGCCGAAGTCGCTTCAGAGTTGCAAATGGTGAGTTTTTACAGTTATGTTGCAATAGTTCACAATGATGACAACTTGTTTTTCAGACCGACGAAAGCACCTCACAGAAGAAGAACGCGACTGTGGACGATTTGGTGAAAATCGTTGAGGATCTCACGAGGATACATTGAATTGGTGAACAATTATGCAGACTTTATATTTTTATTTACATCATCGATTAACTCTGAATAATTAATAACCTACGAAGTTGTAAATATAAGGTAAGTGAGATGCTCGAAATAAGGAAAATTAGTAAATGGACTTTGTCGTGAGCTTTATTGTTTTTCATTCAAAAGATAGAAATCTAAAGAACGTTTGTACATTATTGTTCAATGCCGAAAATAACCTTTGTTTATAAAATATTATACGCAAACGAAGAAATTGGAAATTCGGGTATTAAAAAATCAAATCGATAATGTGCCTCGAACAATCGGCAAGTTTTTTCTGGGTGGAATGGTGTGTTTGATGTTCCGATGCTGTTCTGATGATTCGGAGGGTAGTTTCCGATTCGCGAATCGCGTTGATGAGTCTTTTCATCTCTAACTCGTTTTTTGTATCTGAAAGCAATGAACCCAGCGCCACGAGAATTCTGAAAATGGCTTCTTGATCGTTCAGGTTGTTTATGAGTTTCAAGATGACCTCCATGGCCTTGATTTTTGAAGCGTCGTCATTACGTGAGTTCAAAGCGACAACCAAATTAAGGATGTACGTTGAAACAGCAATCTGAAAAACATTGCAAATTGTACATGTTCAAAAAAAATGAAATGTTTCATTCATTTATATTTTTTAAATTTACCTGAGTTGGTTTGGTTAGGCTAGATGACAAATTTGACAAAACTTGCAGTATTTCATCTTTTGCTTGGAGACCCAGGGACTCGCCTTTTTCGCAAACGAACATATTAGCTAAAAATCTCAAAGTGAGCATTTTGTTGGGCGGGGAAGCTTCATTAGCGAGGTACTGTTTCACTAAATTCAATGTGAGCTCGTCTTTGCACAGTTCGTCGTTCGCTTCTTTGTGCAGAACCAGCAATCGAGCTACGTCGAGTGCTGGAAAAACGTGGTTTTTGGGCCAGCCAAGCAATTGTCTCAAAACCCCGATAGCTTCGAATTTCATGATGTTATCTGGGTTTTCCATAAATTTTTCCAAGATGTTTAATTTTTCTTCAGGAATTTCCATCGAATTTGCTATGTGCTCTTTGTTGAACTCGCGCAATTTTTCTGAAAATTGATGTGATCATTCTAGAGATTCATAATAATATTATTGAGATTTTTCATGTCAAATTACCGAAAATTGCAGAAACGTTTGCTTGTTCCAGTCTCACATAATTTTTATGGGGAATATAGTCGACTCTCATAGATTTCGCTGGCAAGGAACTTGAACTTTCCGAAGTTGGGACGTACCGATTTCCACCAGTAAAAGGATCTGCGAATCCTGAATTCGTATTGAAAACTGGCGTCGCTGTAGAGTTTTTCACGATGAAATTGGCCACCTATAGTTGGAAAAATCAAATCATTTCCGTCAATGATTGTTCGTCGGATCAATTTTGTTGAATTTTTATTGGATCAGTTTTGTTACCTGGTCCAAGAAAAGTTGGCTCAACTGATTGTCTTCAATAAATTTCTGAGCAACGACCCAAGGATCTTGTCCATTATTGTAAGGCAGTTTCAAGGGCGGAGCGCCGTCTTCGATATCGACCGAAAAAACGTAATCGTATTCAATTCCATCATGTAGTTGTTTTCCCGAAGTCGATTGACTTCCTCCGGAACCACCCATGACGTCCCCAATTTTTTCCCACATTTGTTTGTTCTGTGACCAGGAATAAACGACTGCAGATTTTCCATCGCGAATCATTTTGACTTCACCGTCGCTTTTTCCAGGATTTTTCAACGCGCTAGAATCTTGCAAACTAAAAATATGAACCAAATATTATAACACACATTAAAATTGACAATGAAGGTTGTACGACATTAATAATGAAAAATTCATCTTCAGTAAAAAACATTTATTTACCTATCAATATTGACCCCACCAACTTTTGACCAAGCTTCATTTGTGATACTTTTAACGTTTTCTTCATAAGTTGTCAAAATTTCTTCACTTGCTACTCGATCTGGATTTTTCGTGAAAATTCTAATGACTCCGTCATTGGCTCCAGTAACAATGTCGCCATTTTTCAAAAACTTGACACACCAAACTGACTGTGATGGAAGGCGAATCGTTTCGACTGAATTTTCACTTCTCCAAACCTGTTGAGAATATTATAATATATCAGTGTAGAAACCAAAGAAAGTGAAGAGAAAATTCATCCAAAAATCTACCTTCGCGCAATAATCTTCGCTTGAAGTTGCAAAAGCTAAACCATCAAGCCCTACATCAATACTGTAAATGAAGTTTGAATGCCCCGTGAACATTTCCAAACATTCCCCAAGAGAAGCATTCCATCTCATCACAATGGCATCATTTGAGCAGCTCAAAAATTCATTATCTCCCACTGCAGCAAGATCTCGAACGCAATCTGTGTGACCTTCAAGTTTGTGCTTTATCGAACCATCACGTTGCCAGACAATAATCTACAAATAACAAGGAATTCAAATTAAACAAAGTTTTTAAAGTTAGGTGACATTTTACACAAATGAGCCAATCAGTAAATTAATAACCGATTTATCTGCTGATCCCGTGATGACGAATTTGCTCGGTAAATCCAAAACGCTCCAAACGGCGGAAGTGTGACTCAGAAAAGTGACCAGAGCTTTGTTCATGTTTCGAAGGCTCCACAAACAAGCGCTCAAGTCCCAAGAACTCGATAAAAAGTGTCCTTCTTCAAAACTTGTTTTTAGACAGCAAACCGTGTTTTGGTGGGCTTCAAATTTGTGCACGGGTTCGGCTTTGTCCAACTCGTAAATGCAGATATAACAGTCGTTGCTCCCAGTGATGATGTGGCCTTTGGGGAAATTTTTTGATGGATTCATTGCACAGACGGAGACGACGAATTTAGCGTGGTCCTTGAGAACAGATTTTTCAGCATATCCTGGACCAGAGCTGGATATAATATTAATTTATTTATTTATATCATACACCCTTTTGGCCTAATCTTTACATTATAATACAAGAGGTGATATGAATAATAATTGAATTTGTAATATACAATCATTGAAGTTGTTTTTATCGCATTGCAGTGTTATTGCAATATAAGAAATTGTTGACATCAGGGTTGAGAGTGTCCATGCATTTTTCAAGGTTTTCCAGGGTATTAATATCAGATAATTAAGGGAGCTGATGCCAATGTTGGATTGTCAATGTAATTCCCAAATTTGAATTAAAAAAAAAAAAAATAGCGATTTCGTAAAATCTTGAAATAAAAATCAAAATAATAATAATTAAAAATCGAAATATTTTTTTAAAAACGATGTTTTCATCGCATACAGAATTTGATACTTTCGTCGCTACAATCATCGAAAATTTACCTATTTGGTACCCAAACTCGAGCGGTTTTATCTCGCGACGCAGAAACGATTGTCCCGTCGTCGAAAGTAGCCAGTGCTCGGACATCTCCTTCGTGGCCAGCAAGAAAACAGCTCAGTTTATAAGGCGGTTCTTCCATTTTCTCAAAATAAATGTCAAACGTAGACAATTATTTATTTTCAACCACAACTTTTTTTGCGATTTTTGTTTGTTCACTGTAAAATTGATCGGTATTTTCAGGAAAAAAATCTACTGTCATCCGCTCGGATCGAAAATTTTCTTTAATTTTTTTGCTTTCTCACATTTTCTCAGATTGTTTCGGTTTTCGCAAGTTTTTAGCACAACTTTGCAGAATCGAGCACCGTTGAGCAGATTTTTGCCATAAACACGCGAAATTGACGAGACGAAAAACTGTGGCCAACGCTGAGATAAAAATGGCGTGAACAAACGCGTTTCTATAAAGCTAAAAATGGCGCGAGAGAATGTTGTCTACAATCTCGAGAGTTTGCAGAGAATTAGTGTAAGAGCGGGAAATTCAAAAATTAGTGTTAAGTCATACATAAAATATACACAATCTTCATTAGTGAAAGTAAGCAACTAGAAAAACTTCTTCTAGTGCTTTAGTAAAACTACAAGTTTCATCAATAACAAAAGTTATAACTTATTAAAATAAAAATATTGCTCTTTTGTGAATGAGGTGTACATTTATACTAGTTGCTGAGCAAGTATATTCATTATGCAATGTAGGTCACATTTTATTGTTCATTTATATTTTTTAAGTCATTTGTAAGAAAAAAATAACTATAAATCTCGCATTTTACATCAAAGATGAAACAATTTATATGTATGACTAAAAATAAGCTACCTAAAATATTATTTCATAAAAAATTTAATTGTATTCTTCAGTAAAGTCACATATCAAATTCTCGTCCTTTTTTCAACACACTCATAACATTACCAAAGAACAACAGAGTATCATTCATCCACTCGCAACTTTCTAACTTTCTCTAGCGGAATTTTTCTGAACTTTTCAACTTTCTTTCGAATCTGCTTCCAAGTCAGTTGATAACAATTTTTCTTGTCCTTTGCCATTGCCTGTCAACACATAACACATCAGAAAAATGTTATTAACTGCTAAACTTTCTCAGTTTTGCAAAATATGCATGCAAGAAACAATAACAGTATAAGATTTAAAGTGACTAATATAACTGTCTTTGTGAAGTATTTTGTTTGCAAATTTACTGTGCTGCATTTTATCTTATTCACCTTGTAATCATCTCCATATGCATCCATCAAATATTTTACAAAATCGTATTGACTTTGTGGTAATCTGTGGACTTTGTTTCGCGGCGCATTGGCATTCTCTTCCATATGTTCAACAACATATTTTTTTGGTGGTAATTCAATTTCTTTAGTTTCTTCGTTCTCGCTGTTTTTTTCAGCAAACATTTCACTGTCAATATCTGAGTCTGACTCCATCTTATCCTGTCCAAGACTTATAATTTTGACAACTCCTTCTCCGAGAACTTGTTGTTTAGTATTTGGAATGGCTAAGGTTTCATTCGGATCGTACGATAAACCCATTTCTTTCAAATTGTTGCGGGCTGTTTGTTTGATATCCCAGGCATCTTTTATTTCTTTGCTAGAAATGCATTCAAACAAATTTCAACATATACAAATATGAATGGATGAAGAATTCGTAAAAATGTGAAAAGTTTACTAACGTGGAAGTTGAAAGAAATTTCTTTTCAATAAATTAAATATTGTCAAATATTACAATAATGAGTAAAAGTTTCTGCGATTTTAGGAAATACACAGTCCTTTTAGCTTATTTTTATAACTCCTCATTTTTTTTAATTTCTCAAAAATTTTATAATTCATTCAGCTTTGAAAATGTCTGACAAAAATGCTCAGAATTGACGCAAGTTGATAATGTTTTTAGTTTAATTTTCACTTCAGAAAAAATTCGATAAAATGATTACAAATATATTCAATATTTTGATAAATATTTCAAATACATAAAAATTAAGAATGCATGATTTTATGTGTACAATTGAAAAAAAAAAATTCTAGAAAATTATATCGTTGCACTGAAAAATCACTATCGATGAATTTATTCCTTTTTTTTTCAAATTTTCAACAATTAATTCCAAAATTATTAATAATAAGAATTAGGTTAGGTTATGTTTATTACAGAGAGTAATTTTAGGAAAAATGTGACTTTCCACAATAAAAAATAAAAAATTGTGCAACAGCTTAGTTCAAAGATCATATCGATTGTCGACACTGTTAATGAATATTGTAAAAATTCATGAACACAATTTTTAAAGTTCCAGTGTCTTACCATCCGATCGCAGGCAGCCGTTTCCTTTTCTTATTGAGTTTCTTTTTGTTCACATGCTTGAACTTCTTTTTTCGATGAACCTTGCGAATCTTCATATTTGCTCAATTATCTTTTCCAAAGCGTTACAATTTGTTCGAGACTTTAAATAAACAACACAGCGCGTGTTCATCCCGTTTGAAAAAAACACAACTGAACACAACAAACATAACCTGAAAATGACCTAACTTTACCTCCATCGCATCAGCTGACGGCACTAGAGTTCCTATAAATTAATACCAAGAATGTATGTAAAGAGGATGCTACACTCCCTATGTAGAACCGTAAGCTGCCGTATCATTGAGAAATAAGAACGGAAGCAATGTGGGCAAGGCCAGGATGCATGATGTGTACGGAATCCGTACACATCATGCACATCATTTTGTTGTCAGTCATTAGTGGTATCAACGTCAAAAACAGTCAAAAATTTTCATCAATGAAAAATAAGTGATATTCATTGGATTTTGTTAACACAAAAATTTTTGAAAAATATGGACTCTGAAAAAAATTTTTTCGTTCGCGAAGTGCACCTGGAAAGTTGTAATAAATTTTTGAAGTTGTATCAAAAAATTGTTGGAGGCGTTAATTGTATAGTTTGGGATGCTGCATTAGTTTTGGCAAAATACTTAGATATAAAAAATGCAAAAAATGAAAATTGGTTGAAAGGAAAACAAGTTTTGGAACTTGGAGCAGGACTCGGATGTGTTGGGATTACGGCTGCATGTTTCGGGTGAGAATAAAGAACATTGGATTGAAATATCAATATATAATAAATAATTATATATTTTAAAATAACATCGAACAAAATCCATGCGCCCTTATCAGGAGAATTTATTTTATGTCAACAAATTTTGCACAAAATCTTTTTTATTTGCACTTTATTCCAAAATGGAAATTTTTAGATTACTTGAATTTTTCCTTTGGAATCAATAAATTAATCAAATCTTAGAATTACAACTGTATAAAATTACGTGTTTTTTTAACATATTACAGGGCAGATGTATCACTCACAGATTTGGAAAATGCACTTCCACTGCTGGAGAAAAACATAGCAGAAAATAATGAAATTTGGTCATCTTCTGGAGGTTCTGCAAAAGCTAAAATTTTTGAATGGGGAAAATCTCTGCCGGATTTCGAGCCAGATTTGATTTTAATGGCCGATTGCGTATATTACGATGAGGTATCAAGAAAACGTATGCTTACTGAAATAATGTTTGATTAAATTGTATTCTATTAAAATTTTAAAAATTGCTAAACTCAACGATAAATCTATGTTACAAGAAATTTTCTATCTAAACCTGAAACTTGTTAAGTCAAAAGCTGATTGACCATAACTACAATACTTTCCACTTCAGAAAATAACATTATGAATTGATAAAAGCAAATTATTTTATTTACATCAAATAATGATTATATAACTTCAGAATATGATTCGCCATTATAGTACATGATTAATTATCATTATCTATTCATTTATTCATATACTTATCTCTAATTTCGACAATACCAATTAAAAGTTGTAACAATATTTTTCCAGTCGATAGAACCACTTCTACAAACACTGCAGAGCTTCTGCAAAAATGAATCTTACGTGTTACTAACTCAAGAAGAAAGAGACACGCCGAGGCAAATTCCAGTGTGGAAAAAGTTTTCTGCCGAACTAGAAAAAAGATTTCAAGTCCACAAAATTCCTTTATCAGAACAACACGCAACATATTCGTGTCCTGATATACATTTGTTGAAAATATCGCAGCGATGATATTTCCGACTTTATATTGTAACTCTAAATCAAAATCAAATATAATGTACTATGTTACAAAGAAATTGAAAAAAAGTATTACATTTGATTAGCTGAAAATGTTAGTTTCAAAACCAGAATAGAAAAGACTTTTTGTTTACTACTTAGAACTTTCCTCAGAATTGGAAATGTTGACATTTGTTGAAAGAAACTGAAATTTTTCTTGCAATTGCGAGTAACGAACTTGAAGCGCGTTTTCTCGCTCTGTTTGACGATTTACATCCTCTTGGAGAGCGTTTATTCTTCGCGGCAAAGCAGCTTGTTCTTGAGCCTGGAGGAATTCAAAGGTCGAGAGTTCGAGCTGAGCTTGCTGAATTTGATCTGTGAGGTCTTGGTATTGTTTGGTCAGAACTTGAGCTCTCGACTGTAAAAAAAAAAATGCATTATATTAGTGTTATGGAAAAAGTGTCGAACACATACGAAAAACGATTTTAAAAAAAATTAAAAGGCGACTAACAAAGTATGAAAAGAGTTCTGAAAACCTGAAGAGTTGAACTTTTTATACATTGCAATTTGCAAACATAAAAAACTCACTTGATAACCTCCTGTAAGAATTTTCAGTTTCTTTTCCATTTTTGCAGCCCTTTTTGCTTCCCCGGTCATGTGCATTCGGTTTTCTTCCAATTTGCGTTCGCAAGCTTCGATTCTGTCTTTTTTGGAGGCCAAAGTTGCGCGAGTGTAGCGTTTTTGGGACTCCAAGTACAAAATTTGAGACAGGCATTCTTCCCAAACAGTTGAATATGCTTCAAGGCTCAATTCTCCGTGCCCCATTCCATCCTTCACAATTTCTATTTCTTTTTTCAGAAGTTCTCTGGCCTGAAATTTCAATATACAAATTTTGTGATCATGTAGATAGCTCCTGAATTATTGAATGTGATTCTAATAATCAAACATTAAAATTATAAATTTCATAAAATGTTTCTATCCATTCCCCAACCTTTCAACTCTCTGGTTTCTCACGATTATATAAGCTAAACTGTCCAAGTTTTCAATTTTATCATATTTGAATTTTCTAATTTAAATGGTAAGCTTTCTCATCTCTCGAATATCTAATTCTGAATTATAAGTTTTGTAATTTTGGGACTGTATTAAACGAAAACGTTTGAATGAAAAATTTTTCATTTGTAAATTTCGCATCTTTCCAAATATAAAATTTGAAATTTCCAAATCTCTGAACTCAAGTCCAAAAGCACGTAACTGTTCAAACTACAATAAGTTTTGCAAATATAGACAAATGTGGAAAAACAATTTCTCAGACATTTAATAATTAATAAAAAGCACTAGAAATAATCGATTTCTTACAGCTTCGATTTCACTGGGCTCATAATTCACATAAGGATGCTCTTTCAAAAAAGCCTCGGCTTGGGAAGAAATTGCCATAGCCTTTTTGCCAGTCGTCAACACAGGATCGAGAAAAGTGTCGTATTGGAGCATCACGACCATTTCTTTTTTTATTTCTTCTTCTGCTTTTTGGAGATCAGTCAAAGACGAATCCACATGAGGTCTCAAAATGTTGACATTGACCTCTGATGGTCTTGGGAGACCTCTCTGAATCACTTGGGACCTTCTCGAAAGTTCCTTCATTTCTGTAATAAAATTAAAACAATTATTTACTATTTCCTTTTGAAATTAGAATCTTCAATCACGTTAGTGTTTTATTCTGACAAGTTTTTTTTTTCTAATTTAAAACTGTAAAATAAGTACCCAATTCCTTGAGTTCTTCCAACTTCCTTTGGTTAACATCAGCTTGATCATCCACAAAATCTTCATCTTTTTCCATGGGCACGTCTTCTGTAAACTCGTCTGCGGGAACAACGATTTCGTAGTTATTCACCGGCGCAGGAAGCAATCCTAGACCCTCGCGAAGTTTTTCCCTTGCGGCCCTTTGCATGATCGGAGTTTCCGAGCCATCCAACATTTCGCTTGGATTGATATTCAACTTATCCCTGATAGGAGTTTGGCCGGCAATGCTGACTTGGGACCTAATGAAAAACATTTTTTTTTTTTTTATATGCAAAATTCAGGATTACACTAATTTCTGTTCATCAAGTACGATTTATAGAACTGCATTTTTCCAATTATTTTTCAATCTTAAACTTTTAAAATCAAATTCAATTTTAAAAATTGTATCCTCGAGATTTTTTAGTTTTTTTAACCTGGAATTCCGGGAGTTATCAAATCTGTTAATTTCGAGTTTTTCAAACCCTCAATTTCAAAATTTGAAAAATCTGGAATGTAAATTATATTCAAAAATTTAACAACTACATCAATTTCAAAATTTATTATAATCTAAGATTCTAAACTCTCACAATCATAAATTTTGCCACTCTTCTCATTACCTAATCGAAGAAGGCGTACTGAAATTATTCGCCGGAGTGAGGTCCCCTTTCTGGCTCTTAAATGGAGTCGCCAGAATCGTGTTCGGCGTCGCTACCACACTGGAAGCTGGCAAGACGCTCGAAAAATCCGCGTTGTGCAACGGGGTATTCAACCCCCCCTTCAAAGGCGTGTCCACGTGCGTCAAGGCCATAACGTTCTGCGCCTCCTGGAGGACCCTGTCCACCATCGCCGGCGTCCTCGGCGTCGCCACCGCGCTCGAGGTCAACGAGTAATCCGCCAGCAAACCGTCCGACAAAGTAACCCCGCTCTCCGAAGCGACCTCTCGCGCTACCTCCGAAGCCCTGCCAAGCTTCACGACCTGCTGAAGTTCCTGGTCTGAAATCTGGGGCTCTGGCAGCACCAGCTTGCTCCTTTTCCGCACGGGCTCTTCGTTATTCAGCATACTCATGGGAATATCATTCTCCTTCCTCTGCTGTAACTTTTGTTTATCCTTTCTCCGCTCCATCTCTTCCTTTTCCTTGCGAAGAGCGCCGTCCAGATGCTGTTGCCTCAACTTGGAAAAGTCCGCGCTCAAAGGATCCACGTATTCCTTGGACGTGTCATAAAATCCCAAAGCAGGTTTTTTTTCAAACGGAACTTCCGCGTTGTAATCGACGCCGCGCTTTCTTTTGCTTTTTTGAGAAACGTTGATTCCGGCAGCTCGCAGTTCCCGTCTTTTTTGAAGAGCAGCCAAACGACGAGCTTCTTCGAGCTGCTTTTCACGAGCCTTTCTTTTCGCCTTTTTTCCCTGAGTGTTGGCCAAACGGGCTCGAGCTTCGGACAACATTTCTAGTTCGTCTTCGTCCATGTCCTTTGGGTCAGGACGGGCTGGTTTTGTCTCTGGATTCGGGTCGATTTCACCGGGTTTGAGTTTGCGGGGATCATCGGAGGCGTCTTCGCCTTCTTCCTTTTTCTGGGCTTGGTCCAGAAGGTATTCGTAACGCTCCAGGCATTGGGCGGCGGTACGGCCGACAATGGGGGCTATCGTGCGCCATTGGGTGGGCATAAGTTTGGCTAGATGTAGGAGTTTTTCGTCTTCTTCGCGGCTCCACTCGGTTTTTTTGATGGACGGGTCCAGCCATTCGAACCACCGGGCTTTGCATTGCTTGGCGGATTTTCGGTGCAACAACGAGGCTATACGGCTCCATTGGTTTTTGCCATATTTCATAACAGCTGCTTTGAGGATTTCATCCTGTAATAGGAAATGGATTGATAATTTTTATTAGGATTGTGTTTTCTTTCGAGGGAACTTACTGAAGTACGATTGAATTTTAATCAACTCTTGTACTTGAATTTAATGAATTATAAGTTGAGCAACTTTCAAGTTGTTTGAAAAAATTTCAACTTTGAAATTTGGAAAATCTGGACTTCAGGACAGTTTTTTATATCAAGATTTGCAGAGTTGAACATTTTAATTTGAAGATTGAAAACTCTGAAAATTTAGAAGTAGTCATTCTAATTTCAGAAAATACTAAGGAGTGCGTAGGCACAAATCATAACAAATTAAACTTTTTGAAATTTCGAACAATAAAAATTTATGAAGTCCGATTAGACGAACGTAAAATTTATGATTATGCCACTGCTGGATGTAGACTTTGATTTGAGAAATTTTAAATCTGCGTAGATGTTTTTTGAATTTTGTAAATCCCAAAACTTTCATGTGCAAACTAGAAAATTGAAAAAAATGGCGTATAATTCAGTCAGAAGTAACAAATTTTAGGAATATTAAAAAAAATGTTTTCGTAACGTTTTTGAGTTATTAACTGTAAACATTTTGAACACATAATTCGTAATATTCAACATTATTGAGAAAGGTGTTCTTCATTTTTTCAAAACAAAATAGTTCGTGTGTAAAACACAAAATTAAGAATTAAATTTTAAGAGAAAAGTAATTTTTGAGGTTGGTTGATCAACTTACCTCGGTGTTTCGCCAAACACCGCCCTTTATCATTATACGCGGCATTTTGGCTGTGTTTTTTATGAATGTCACTTAACAACACTAGTTTTCACTTTTTGAATAAATAAAAGAATCAATTTTATTTGCAATACGATCGCAATAAAACTCAGCTGCTCTTGGAAATGTCAAAAATTGTCAAATTATTATAAAAAAATATATGTATCTCGATGTATAGATTTTCACGAAATGGATATATTTCGAGACTATTCGAGATATAAAAAAATTTTATATCTATATATACAAACTAGTAGATCCTGGTGCATCTAGATGGCGCGCAAATCAGCGAAAATTTTCGGGCGAAAAAATTAACATTGAGAGTACCACCCACCACCCCTGGTGATTTGTGACGCCATTTTCTGTGTGTGCAGTGCAAAGGCGAATTTAACGCTGTTTTCTCGCCACTCGCATTGAAATATTATCGGTAAGTACGCAAAAACCCTCGTCCCATTTCCGGACCTTCCGAAAATAGCGATTGTCATTGCAAGATTTCGCGACATTTGCTAAACTCTCCGACAATTGTCAAAATCGCAGCTGATCGCTTTCGCGTGTTGACATTTTTCCTTACGCATTTTTTATGGGCTTCCACAGTTTTTTCATTGTCGACAGTCGTTTGGATCGACTTGCCGTTAATTTTTAAACTTGGTCTTCAATTTTTGCTGTAATGCATCGTTTTATTTGTCTTTTTTTGTCTTTCTTTATTCTTGGCGGGGGAACAGGGGTGAATCAATGGGGGGCGTTTGGGGGCTTAAATTCGATGGAGTTTGAAGTTAATCTACGTTTTTTCTTATTTACAGTGGCGTTCGAGAAGAATGCGTTGACCCAGTAACTTCATAAAGAAGTGACAAAGGATCGTGTTTGCATTTATCAACATTTGAAGATTTCATTTTTCAACGGTAATATGGTTTATTTAAAATGAATAATGTTATTTGTGTTGGAACATTAAATTTAATAATGTAGAAAAAAATCGTTTCTAATTATGATTTAAAAAATTAAATCAGTGAAATACATATTTTTCAATTTATATTTTTAGATTATTATGAGACTGTAAAATTGAAATTTATTAATTTTAATTCATTCAATGCTTTTTTGTTATTAACTTGAGATGACTGAATAAATCTCAAAATATTGTTAAAATATCCAGTAAATAACAAATTCCTTTGAAAATCTTTTTCTGAAATCAGTTCTGTAAAAATCGGCTTTGAGCCGGACACTTAATTCGGGGAAAAATTCAGATGAATGAATTTCATACAAATTAATGTTCAAAAATATAGCAATTAATTTTTCGCCAGTTAATTCACATCCATGCAAAGATTTTAGAAAAATGAACTTTATAGCCAAAAAAATTGAGAAAAAAAATTTTTTTGGGAAAAAAAGCAATAAAAAAATGAAATTTTTCAAATATGTTTGTATAAATTTATGTAAAATAAGCATTTGATTCATCATTCATTTATTTATTCATTTATTTATTTATTTATTTGTTTATTTATTCATTTATTTATTTATTTGTTTATTTATTCATTTACTTATTAATTTATTTATTCATGTACTTATTTATTTATTTGTTAATTAAGTCAAGTCACTAAAAAATCAACCATGCAGAATAAATCTGTAAACAAATTGGATTATTCAGTTCAGGGAGATGATTAAATGTGATCGCGACAAGTTAGTTTTCAAACTCGAGAATGTATGTGTGTCTCTCGTTACTGACTAACCAATGACTCATTGCGCTTTATTGTCATTTTTATCATACTACTCAAATGGCGTGGATAGAAACTCTTTCTCTAAGTGAGGAAAAAAAGAAAAAAAAAAAACGCTCCCAGAAAAAAATCCACACTTTTATGCAGGGGCGTAAATTTTGGTGTTTTGTGTCTTTCATAATCAAAAGAAAATTGAAATCAAGTTTTCAGAATTTCGTTTTCTCGCAAGGAAAATTTTTCCGATTAATTTAAATTCAATTTTACCAACGTTTTGAAAATTTCAAATTCGAATTGAATATTCCGAAAATCAACATTTTATTATTGTTTATCAATTTGAAAACTAGAAAATTGCAATAAGAAGTTTGTTTTTAATATTTCTAAACATTCAAATTTTGAATTTAAAACATGTATAATATGCTTTTTTCGTCAAAAAATGAGTTTTTTTTTTAACATTCCAATGCTGATTATTGTGAAATTTTTTTCGCCCATTTTGCCACTGATTTGAACATTTTGAGACTTTTTAGATTTCAGAATTAGAAATTGTGATTTGAGGAGTTTTTCATATTTTATTTTTTTCAATTCCTAAATTTAGTTTTAATCGTAGTTAAAAATTTTCTTTGTTTCTCGCTCAGTTTTCAAGATTGTGTAATTTTCTGGGTTTGGCAACTTTTCGAAATTTGCAGATTTTAAATAATATTCAATGTTCTTTTTTTCAGTAGTGAAAAAAAGGACAACATGGCTTCTCGAAAGAAAGTACTCTTGAAAGTCATCATTCTGGGCGATTCCGGGGTCGGAAAAACTTCCCTGATGAATCAGTACGTCAACAAAAAATTCAGCAACCAGTACAAGGCAACCATTGGCGCGGATTTTCTCACCAAGGAAGTAATGGTCGATGACAGAATAGTTACCATGCAGGTAAACATCATTTTTAAACGCCGTCAAAAAACCTAAATTTTGTCGACATTGCCCAGAATGATAATGTCATTTTTCTCAACTAGTGGGTAAAGTTGTTGTTGTTGTTTTGTTTTGTTTTTTTTCAGATTTGGGACACCGCTGGTCAGGAGAGATTTCAGTCTTTGGGAGTGGCTTTTTACAGAGGCGCGGATTGTTGCGTTTTGGTGTTCGACGTCACAGCTCCGACTAGCTTCAAATCTTTGGATTCTTGGCGAGACGAATTCCTCATTCAGGCTTCGCCCCGCGACCCCGACAATTTTCCCTTCGTCGTTCTCGGCAACAAAATCGATTTCGAAAACCGAGCGGTGTGTGTTTTTTCTTTTACTGTCAGTTTTTGATATTTTGAAATGGAACACCTCATGTATGAAGTTGTACTGAAATTTTCGCGAGCGTGCGAACGAGAAGTGTACAATTTTTAGGTGTTATTCGAAATTTTTTTGAAAAAATTTTTCTAGGTTTCCAGTAAGAGAGCACAGCAGTGGTGCCAGTCGAAAAATAATATACCATACTTCGAGACCAGTGCTAAGGAAGCCATCAACGTAGAGCAAGCTTTTCAAACCATAGCTAAAAACGCCCTGGCCCAGGAGAGCGAGGTGAATTTGAAGCATTCGAGAATTCCCGAGTGTATTTTGTTGGATTTCGATAGAAATAGTTTTCGTATAATTTTTTTGTAATGGTCGTGAAAATAAGTATGTTTAATAGTGTCTTAAATCACATTGGACCGTGTTTTTCTTGTTCGTTGGGTCGAAACTAGTTTATAGACACACACAAAAGTATTAGGTATCTGATTGAAAAATTAATCTGGTCTAAACTTTAACAATTCCAAAACTTAACACTTATGAAGTACACAATTTTTTGAACTTTCAAATACATGCAATTTACATTTAAATTTGACGTTTGACAGATTGAAAAATTGAAATTTTGTCAACTCGAAATTTGAATTACGTAAAAATGATACAAATTCTCGAATTCGCGAATAAATTGAAAAATTCGTAACAATTCCACAATAATACACACTAATTTTCTAAAATTCCCAAAAATCCGAAAATGTTCACATTTACATCCGAATCAAGTAAAAAAACTTCACTGATAAACAATTCTATAAAATATTTTCAAACCCTCGAAAATCTTCTAAACTTCAAAATTCCAAAACTCAAAATCTAAACATTTCTTAATTAAATTACCAATCACAATTTGAACAAAGAAACGAAAATAATGTTTGAAATATCTCAACAGGTCGAATTGTACAACGAGTTCCCGGACCAAATACGACTGACCAACGACCAGAAAAACAACGGCAAGGGCGACTCGTGTGCTTGTTAAGTACCAAAAGGAAAGAAGGAAAATTCTCTTTGGAAAACTCGGACCCAAAGCGAGCCAAGTTGATTACACCTTTCGAAAAAACCCCACGCAACAGAAATAAAAGAAAGGCCATTGTAATAACGCCGTTCGCGAGTTTTCTGAGAAACGGAAAAAAACATCGCCCCTTCCCCTTCACCGCATTCCTTTAATTTTGGGGTTAACGACAAAAATGATCATGGACGTCCAAATCGCGTCACTTAATAGCTGAACAATAAAAATGGTGTATGTATATAAAACGGAATTACTACGATGACAAGTTTAATTGCGATATGGAAATAAGTAGACGTAATCAATAGATTTGCCTTTTTTTCTAAAAGATATGGATAACATAATGTTTAAGTACGACGTGTAGAAAAAGTCGCATTTTCACCATTACTTTCTTTTGTTATTTTATCCGATAGGGAGTTTGCATATTTTGTAGCTCGTGTATTCATTTTGAGAAATGTTCCACTTTTTTTTCGAATTGGCGTCGTTTATGCAAATCTCATGGTGTATTTTCATGTTTTTTCTTACATATTCGGCGAAGAGTTGACAACTTTTCGATTAATAAAATAATACTTCGATGTGAGTAAAAAAGGAACAGTTTTGATGTATTTATGAAAAAAATGCAAACTCCTCGAAGTTGTTTAACCTCTACAATACGTATATTTTTTTCCCCCGAATATCACTTATCACTTACTAAATAAAAACCATACGTAAGCTTTGGTCGGATTGGATTGCGCCTTTTGATTACCTCGGTAATCGAGTGAGATTTTTCATCGCGTCGAAAACAGCACATAGGGTTGATTGAATTTTTCGTGCATGTCGTTGAGAAACAAAATTTTATTGATTGTACGCAATACGAATTGCATAAATTATAGGTTATATATATGTACATATAAACGTGTATGTGTGTACATGTTGAGCTGGCATGTACGGTTTTATCCATTTCCCCTCATTTTATTTGAAATTTTGTAATACAAAAAGAGTTGAATATACATGAATTCTATACTGAACGAGACGTGTACTTTTTGAGTAAGGTAACTGTGGGTAATACCGACCACTTGAGGATTTTTCGTGTTCAGTTGTCTTTTTCACATTGAATACTAATATTTTCAACAACAAAAGTTTTTCTGCTCATTAGGAAATACTCAAAAGTTATCAAATCACTCTTGCATTGAAATAATTGTCATCGAATTTTTTTTATAACAAATGAAAAAGCTAGAAATACACGGTTGCTGGTAACATGGGCCACTTGCGGGTAATACCACTATTGGATTCACGATTATTATTTCGAACGCGAAAAAGAAAATTCTTCTGGATCCGATTCAAGTTGAACATAAGAACGCAGTAAGTATTGATTTTCAAGACTGATTTGCTCGATTTCAATAAAAAAAAGGAAACAAATCGTGGCCGATAATACCAGCGCATGCTGACCGATATTCCCCACTATGGCGGTATTACCCACACTAACCTTACCTAGTTTTTTTCGACGTTTTAAAATTGTAAAATCAATCACGAAAAATGCACTGAAACTTCAGAAACATTTTATTATAATTGTCAATGTTAATTACCAATTGACTATATTGCATCTATTACACCCATGTGCAATTTATTTTAAAGTGGAAATGTTCAATGCAAATTCATTTTCGCCTTTTTTCCTCATTATTCACGCGAGATAATCCGTGGCGTAAGATTTGTTGAGCTGTACAAAAGCAGCGAATTTCGGCGTGGCCCCAATCATAGGCTCGACAAACAATTTTTCCTCACTCGCAAGTTCCGGTTTGAAAGCTGGAAAAAATTTCCAGTAAAAACTCACGATGATAAAATTGCAAGATTTCAAAACTCCGGTGAACTTACACAAGTCCACGTTAGCTGTTTCCGAAAACAAAGACACTTTTTCAACCGTCATAGCTTCCATCGTCAGACACCCCAAGTCCACCAACGTCTGAAATTCGGAAATGAAAAATGTCATTAGGAATTTCAAAATCGAATTTTCGAACGCCTACAAATGTCACAAATTCATCTAATAATGGGATTGAATATCGTAACATTTGAAAAGTTGGTAACAATTACAGATGTGATTAAATATCATATAATAATTATAAAATTCACGAACTTCGACTAAATCTCGAATGTGGAATGGCTGCAGAGCGGGAATGAATCTCCCTTGGATTTTGGACAACGGCGCCCCGGGATTTTGAATGGAAAACGACAAAATTGCGCCCATCATGCGGTGGAGAACGCGTTGATTGACGGTTCCGTCGGGTCGGATCCAGGGTCTCATGACGACCTTGATTCGATCTCCCAACCTGACAATATCACAATATAAATTCCATCCATAAACGAAATATTCGACTACGATCATTTCAAAAATTCCGAAAATAACTGAAAGCCGTTCGTTATTCAATAAAAATTTTTTTACAATACCCTAGCCAGTTCAGGGCGACGAAAAATTTCTCAGACAAATCCAAATTTTGAATTTTTCAAAAAACTTTTAAACTTTCCAAATCTTTTGAAAAACTCGAGTTTTTTAAAATTTTCAAGGAACTTAAAATATTTGGAATTTTCGAACAATTTCGAACTTGAACGTTTCAAAAGAATTACAATTTTGAAATTAAGATGAAAACATACAATTTTGGAATCTTTCGAAAAAATTAGGATTTCAATATTTTTAAAAGAACACGAAATTTTCTAAAAAGTTGAAAATTTTCAAACTTTTTAAAAAACGTGAATTTTTTCAAATTTTCGAGGAACTCAAAATATTTGCAATTTTCGAACAGTTTCGTTAGAATTCATGTTATTTCCTAAGAATTCAAAATTTTCGGAATTTCCGAACAATTTCGAACTCAATAAATTCCAAAAAATTTTATAATTCATGTAGTTTTCTAAGAATTCAAAATTTTTGAATGTTTCGAAAAAATTACAATTTTGAAATTGAAATAGAAACATAGAATTTTTGAATCTTTCGAAAAACTTAGGATTTTCATATTTTTAAAAGAACACACTATTTACGAAAATTTCCAAAAAGCTGAAGATCTTCAAACTTTTCAACAAACTTGAATTTTTCAAGGAACTCAAATTCTTAAATTTTGTATAAAAGTCAACATTTTTCGATTTTTGAGGAAAACATCAAATTTTTACAATAAGAAGAAATTAAATTTTCAATTGTTTCCAAAAACTAACAATTTTTGAAATTTTCATAAAACTCCAAATAATGTCAAATTTTCGAAATACCCAAAATATTCGAATTGAAAAAAAATCTCAAAATTCGCGAATCTGCTGTTGAACTACAAATTTTCAAATTTCCGAAAAACTCAGAATGTTTTCATAAAAAAAAAAAAAAAAATTAAAATTCACGAATGTTTCTAAAATCTAACAATTTTCAAAATTTTTGACAAAACTCCAACATTTTAAATTTCTCAGAAAACCCGATATTTTTAAATTCCGAAAAAACTTTAAATTTCAAAAATTTCTGAAAAACTCGAGTTTTTTGGAATTTTCGAGGAACCTAAAATATTTGCAATTTTCGAACAATTTCGAACTCAATAAATTCCAAAAAAATTTAGAATTTATGTAATTTCCTAAGAATTTGAAATTTTCCGAATTTCCTAACAATTTCGAACTCAATAAATTATAAAAAAAGTTATAATTCATGTAGTTTTCTAAGAATTCAAAATTTGCACATGTTTCAAAAAAATTACAATTTTGAAATTAAAATAAAAACATACAATTTTGAAATCTTTAGAAAAACTTGACATTTTCATCTTTTTAAAAGAACACAAAATTTTATGAAATTTTCCAAAAAGTTGAAGATTTTCAAACTTTTCAAAAAACTCGAATTTTTCAAGAAACTCAAATTGTTACAATAAGAAAAAATCTAAATTTTCGATTGTTTCCAAAAACTAAC
This sequence comes from Platygaster equestris, assembly GCA_030522785.1. Taxonomy (NCBI): domain Eukaryota; kingdom Metazoa; phylum Arthropoda; class Insecta; order Hymenoptera; family Platygastridae; genus Platygaster; species Platygaster equestris. Next base: position 26,040 of record JAPYZK010000314.1, read on the forward strand.
AATTTTTGAAATTTTCATAAAACTCTAAAAGTCAAATTTTGCGAAAAACCCAAAATATTCGAATCTAAACAAAAAATCTAAAAATTCACCAATCTGTTGTTGAACTACAAATTTTCGAATGTTTCAAAAAAATTACAATTTTGAAATTGAAATAAAAACATACAATTTTGGAATCTTTCGAAAAACTCGGGATTTTCATGTTTTTTAAAGAACGCAAAATTTTACGAAATTTTCCAAAAAGTTGAAGAATTTCAAACTTTTCAACAAACTTGAATTTTTTAAGAAACTCAAACTCTTAAATATTATAGAAATGTCAACATTTTTCGATTTTTGAGGAAAACATCAAATTTTTACAATAAGAAGAAATTAAATTTTCGATTGTTTCCAAAAATTAACAATTTTTGACATTTTCATAAAACTACATGTCAAATTTTGCGAAAAACCCAAAATATTCGATTAAAAAAAAAAATCTCAAAATTCGCGAAACTGCTATTGAAGTACACATTTTCGAATTTCCGAAAAACTCAGAATGTTTTCATAAAAAAAAAAAAAAAAAAAATATATATATATATATATATATATTATATTAAAATTCACGAATGTTTCTAAAATCTAACAATTTTCAGAATTTTTGGAAAAACTCCATTTTAAATTTCTCAGAAAACCCGACATTTTTAAATTCCGAAAAAACGTCAAATTTCCAAAATTTCTGAAAAACGATTAAAAATAAAATTATCAAAGATTTTTTAATCATATCAAGTTTTTTCTGAACGCACATTCGATTAATTTTGTTTGAAAAACGTTCTGAAATTAATTTTTGAATGATTTTACTGACTTAAACGTCGCCTTTCGGAGACGTTTTGGCGTCGAAATCTCGTCGCTCCCGGCTGGCTAGGGTATGGAAGCAACGAAAAAAAAACTCACTCTGGTTTAACAGCTTTGATGGGCTCGATGAAAACCTTGCTGTTCTCATCTTCCTCATTTTTTCCTCTACGGGCTCTTTTCTTCACTGGACTAATTTCGCCATCGTCCTTGTCTTCCATTTTCATTCTTTTCCTTTTCTTGCCACCGTTTATGATTCGGGACTTCTCGTTCGCGTCGCCCAAAAGGTAGACACTATTTTCCGGGAAAGAGGCTCTGCCTTCTTTGTCGAGCCTCCGCGTTTTCGACGTGTGTATGAGCCAGGGATCCGTGAAACCGTGGTGCACGTAACGCACTGTCGTGACGCCGCAACGCAGGAGCCAACGTTCGTTCACCAAAAAGGTCAAAATGTCATGCAAACGGTCGCCGAAATGGACGTAGAACGAGTCCTGAAAACACGAAGCCAAAACGAAACAATAAATATTAAAACTTTCGTTTCATAACATTTCTAAACTTTATATTTTCTTCCTAATTCACCTACCCTAGCCAGTTGAGGGCGACGTTTTTTCGTCGCTCTTTTTGACGCAACGGAAAATTTCTCAAACAAATCCAAATTTTGAATTGTTCAAAAAACTTGAACTTTCCAAATCTTTTGAAAAACTCTGATTTTTCACATTTTTCGAGGAACTCGAAATATTGAGAATTTTAGAACAATTTCGAACTCAATAAATTTCGAAAAAATGTAGAATCACTTTTGTAATGTTCTAAGACATCAAAATTTTCGAATGTTTTAAAGAAAATACAATTTTGAAATTAAAATAATATATACAATTTTAGAATCTTTCAAAAAACTCAGGATTTTCATATTTTTGAAAGGACACAAAATTTTACAGATTTCCGAAAAACTCGTCGAACTTTTTAAAAAACTGAACATTTTTCGATTTTTGTAAAAAAACATCAAATTTGCACAATTAAAAGGAAATCTGACATTTTGGACTCAATAAATTCCAAAAAGTTTTGGAATTCTTATAATTTTCTAAGAACTCACAATTTTCGAATGTTTGAAAGAAATTACAATTTTGAAATTAAAATAAGACATACAGTTTTAGAATCTTCCGAAAAACTCAGGATTTTCATATTTTTGAAACGAACACAAATTTTTCCAGATTTCCGAAAAACTTGAAGATTGTCAAACTTCTGAAAAAATTTGAATTTTTTGACAAACTCGAATTCTCACATTTTTTGAAAAACTAAAATTTTTTCGATTGCTGTAAAAAAAATCAAATTTGCACAATTAAAAAGAAATTGATAATTTTGGATTCAATGAATTCCAAAAAGTTTTAGAATTCTTATAATTTTCTAAGAACTCAAAATTTTCGAATGTTCGAAAGAAATTACAATTTAAAAATTAAAATAATATATAAAATTTTAGAATCTTTCGAAAAAGTCAGGATTTTTATATTTTTGAAAGGACACAATATTTTCCAGATTTCCAAACTTCTGAAAAAACTTGAATTTTTCGTGAAACTCGAATTCTCACATTTTTTGAAAAACTAAAAATTTTTTCGATTTCTGTGAAAAACATAAAATTTTCACAATTAAAAAGAAATCGAAATTTTTGAACTCAATAAATTTCAAAAAGTTTTAGAATTCTTATAATTTTCTAAGAACTCAAAATTTTCGACTGTTTGAAAGAAATTACAATTTTGAAATTAAAATAATACATACAATTTTGAAATCTTTCGAAAAAATTAGGATTTTTATATTTTTGAAAGGACACACAATTTCTCACACTTTCAAATTCCAAAAAAACGTTGTTAAAATAGAAAATTTCCGAGAAACTCAGAATTTTCAAATTTTTAGAACTCCAATTTCACAAATTCTGCGAAAAACGATTAAAAATACAATAATCAAACATTGTATATAAGAATATTAAGATTATATCGAATGCAAATTCAATCAATTTTATCCGAAAAACGCTCTGAAATCAAATTTTTAATGATTATGCAGGCTGACTAAAACGTCGCCGAAACAGCGCCTTTTGGCGACGTTTTGGCGTCGAAATAAAAAAAAATCTCACCACCAACTCCTTCAAATTCACTCCGACCTCCCTCCCCTCTCCCACGAACTCGCAAACACGAAGATAATCCTCAGGCGCGCCCAACCCCCGACTCCGAATTTTCTCCACCATCTCCTCAACCGAAACCCGAACAACCACGGGAAAAGTCGCATGCTCCTTAATCCTCGCCATCAGCGTCTTCGAAACCTCGTCTTCCAGCGGCGCGAAATCCGACGGCATATTCGTCCCCCGAAACGTCCCGTAGCTCAAAATCCTCTCGTCCCGAGGCAACCTCATCGAGTAAAAAACCTTGAAAGAATTCACCACGAAGCAATCGTGCGCATGATGCGTGTCGGCCAAAGAAATTCTCGTCAAATCTTCACTACCCCCGTTATTCATAATCGCGAATCTCGTAGGATTTTTCCGTTTCGGCCTCAGGCTCTTTTTCTTGCCCTCGAACGGTTTTTCCTGGACAACTTTGTCCGAAGCCGGAGTTTTCGGACCTTCCGGAGCTTTGTCGTCGTTGACGGAAACTCGGAGAGGGTCGGAATTTTGGTCCGCGAATCTGGCTCGTTTGGAAGCCGGCTCCGGCGTTTTTCCCGGCGAGGGTCGTTTCTTCAGGATGGATTTGTTTTTCGGAGGAGAGATTTCGATGGGAGCGGAAGGGCTGGAGAAGCCGCTGTCGACGGGCATGAGGATGGCTTGGTAGCGTTTGGCGATGCGCAGGTAGATGTCGTCTTTTTCGCTGTTGACGACCACTCGTTGCGGATCGAGCATGATCACTTGGCTGGGGATCTCAACGTCGAGCTCCAGGAGGTTCTGGGAGATGAGGTCGGCCATGACGGCGACGGTTCCACCTGGAATCAGGGATCACATTTAGGACGTGCTGAATTATTGCCGTCAAATGCATACTAGGCGCGTAGATAGAGGCAGTGGCGAATCTAAAGGGAAGGGGGGGGCAGAGTTAGAGAGTTTTTTTCATGTTGAAATGTTCAATTTGGTTTCAATTAATTAATTGATTTAATTCAATCTAATACAACAATGACGAAATTTTTTAATTAAAATTCCAAAAAACAGTATTTTTGGAATTTTGGAAGTTTTAAACATTTTCAAAGTTCGAAAATTTTGCAGTTTCGAAGTTTCGAAGTTATTTTCTCGAATAAAGATGCTCTCGGTGCGAATATTCGCGACACCCTTGCATTCGAAATAGGAATTAATTGAAGTAATTAGAAATTTGGTTTTTTTAGATTTTTCAGTGGAATATTTTTTAGTGCGGGGGAGGGGGGGGGGGGGGGGTGATTTTTCGGAAATATTAGAAAGAAAATTACGAATAAAATGAAACATGATTGGGTACATTTTTCAAATTTCATTCAAGTTTTAATTTTGTTGAATTATTAATTTTTCAAAGACTCCTGAAATAATCGAAAATTTACAGTGGCGGATCTAGGATTCAATCCTGGGGGGAGGGGGGTGGGGGGGGGGGTTGGTTTCTCAACTAAATTTTAAAAAAAGCGAATAACGATTATTCATCAGTACAATATAAATAAGACATCATTTACAGATTTAGACTTACTTTGCAATTCAGAGTTAGAGAGTTTGGTTATGTCGAAATTTTCAATTTGGCTTCAATTAATTAATTGATTTAAATCAATATAATACAAGAATGACGAAATTTTTGAACTATGATTCCAAAAAACATGTATTTTTGGAATTTTCGAAGTTTTAGATATTTTGAAAGTTTGAAAATTTTGCGGTTTCGAAGTTTAGAAGTCTGGAAATATGAAACAATATTTTTAGATTGAAAAGCTTCATAGAAACGTTTTGAGTTTATGATGAACTGCGTAAATTCTAAAAACAGAATTTCCTGTTTTTTGAAGTGTAAAATTTTATGGTTAGATATCATTAATGTGTATATTTCCTTATTTTAGTATTTTAAGTAATGGATTCCAGTTTTGCAATGTATTAACTTATCGATTTTTCAATTTTTGTGTGTTGTAATCATATTTGAAAAAAGAAGAAGGTTCAAAATATTACACTTTCGAATTTCAGAATTTGTACCTATAATTCAGAATCTCCGATATTACAAGTTTTTGATTTTCAGTTTCTGAAATTTTATAATCCAGAGAATTTGAGTGATTTTGTTTGCAAAATTCAGAGGATGTGAACTTCAAAATAATTTGCTAAGAAAGAGAAATTTCGCTCAATTTGGAGTTTGAATCTTTAACTCCAAACATTTCAAGATTGAACAAACTGAACATTTTGAAACTTTGAAACACTTTGTTAAAAACGGTAGAAATTTGAATAATTTAAAATTTATTGTTTCGAGAATTCCAAATCCCTAAAATTTCATTTTACATGTGAAATGTAAGAATTTTTATTTTCTAAATATCTAGTATAAACAAATTTCATCTTCGCAACTTTCGAATATTCTTGCGAACTTCCAATTTATGATTTGTGATTTTAGAATTCGAAACCTTGAAAATTCCATTTCCTAAGGTTCGAGATTTACCTCCGAAATTCTAAATATTAAACGACTTTTTTCATTAAGAAAAAAAATAATAAAAATAATAAAATAAATAAATATATTTTAAAATTCGCAACAGTTTCGAAATGATCAAGATCCTAGAAATTCTCAAAATTCGCAAAATAATTCAAAAATCTTGATATATTCAAAATTTTTAAGTTTCTTGAAAATTTTCAACCTCTCAAAATTTTTGTTATTTAAAACATTCTCAAAATTTTGTGGAATTCCAAGTTAAAATTCAAACAAGCAAACATCGAGAATTTATTCAATTTTCGAATTTCAACACCAGAAATTGAATAAATTGAGCAACCGTATATTGTTAATATTCATTTTTGTTACAAGTCAAAAATCGAGAAATTGTAAAAAAAAACTTAATTTTCAATTTTTAATACTCAAATTAAAAAAAAAAAAACATCAGTCCTCAACAATTTTTGAAATCCCCAAAATCTTCAAAACTGTCAAAATTCTCAAAATTTGCAACCGTTTCAAAATGATCAAAATCCTAGAAATTCTCAAAATACCCAAAATAATATAGAATCTTAAAATATGCAAAACTTTCGAATTCATAACATTATAATATATTTCACTATACTGAAACAATAAAATCTAAAAAATTCATAATTGAAGATCGCCAACTTTGAGAATTCAAAATCCCAAAAATTCCATTTTTGATTGAAATACACTCCTGGTTGTCTTAAAAATTTAGATTTTTAGGAGTTTTTTCTGGGGGAGAGAGGGATATAGCCCCCATACCCCCCCCCCCCCCCCCGGATCCACCACTGGATAGAGGGAGGTTTTTGGGGTTCAAACTCTCCCTGAAATCTGTGAATAATGATTTTTCAAGATTGAGATTAAATTATATGAAATTGAAATCTAAAAAAAAAAAAAAATCACCCGTCATGAGAGAAATTTCAGCTCCCCTGACATTTTCCGGAACCACGAAAGGGAATTCTTCGCACTGGTGTTCCTGGCACCAATCGTGGAGCTTGACGACGAAATCGTACGACTCGGAGAAAACTTCGTACGGCCATTTAGTCTGGAATCTGTAGGCGTAAACGACGCTGAATTGATACTGGGAGCTGCTCATCGGTATGCACATGTTGTACTTCCTGATGCTGCCCGACACGGTTTTCTTGATCGTTATCATTTGGTCCTGGCGAATTTTCGACATGGCTTGGCGCAACAGGAATTCCGGATACTGCTCGTAAATTTTCACAAGCTCGAAAGCCCACGACTTGCGGTCCTTGCCGGAGCACATGGAGCTGTGGATGAGGGTGTTGACCGTAGCCAAGTGGACGTCGTTCACGTCGCTGACGTCGTTGTTGAAGCCCTGGAAAATCGGGAAATTGCAAATTTATATCTTTAGACTTTCAATTGTTTTTCTCGATTCTGAACTCAAAAGCAGTACTTCAAAGGACTTTTTCGGTCATAATCGAGTAATATACAGTATTGCAATTGTGTCGCAAAATTTAATTTTACAAAACGATTAAAGTCCTCGGCTTCGCCTCGGACTTCAACTCTTTCGTTTCGCAAAATCAACATTGCTCGCAGTCGCAATAATGTACTATTTTACCGTTTTTACTCCAAATGTTCATGGAATATTTAATGATTGTACATATTTTTTGAATATATTAAAAGCTGTGCAAAATTGTAAGGTTATCAAATTTTTGGAATTTCAGACATTTTGAAAGTTTTTCAGTTTCGACGAATTTTGGGGTTTTGAAGTCTACAAATTACGAATTTTTTGAACATTTCGAAGTTTCGGAATTTTTCAAAGTTTTGGAAAATTTTTTAAAATCATGAACTTTTAAATGATTTTCAAGTCTAAAAATTTTCACGTTTCGAATACTGTCAAGTTTGGTAGTTTCGAAAGATTTTCAGAATTTCCAAGTTTCGAACTTTCAAAAATTGCAAGCTTTCAAACTTTCGTCAAACTCGGAAAAGTTTCTAACTCCCCCCCCCCCCCACCAAATAGTACGTTTCTCAACGTGTGCAGAAGGAGCTTTTTGTATCGGGGCTTATTTTAGCTTTTTTTGGGGGGGGGGGGGGGGGCGAGTTAAGGAGATTTTTACTAGAAATTAATTCAACGAGTTCAAAAAGTAGTTTTAATAGAGAATAATTAAAATTTCCGAAATTCTCAGAACTTCCAAAACTTATTAAAATGTCTGAAATTTTTGAAATTCTTAAAATTGTCGAAATTCTCTAGACTTTTGAAATGCTCAAAATACTCCAAACTTCGAAAATTCGCAAAATTATTGAAAATTTTGAAATGTTCAAAATTATCAAGTTTCTCAAAGTTTCAGAAATTCGTAAAAATTTCGGAATTTAAATAATTATGAAAGTATTGTGAATTTTCAGAATTTCCAAAATTTTCTCCAATCTTCGAAATTTTCAAAAGTTTCGAAATTCTGAAAATTTTGACGATTTCAAAAAGTTTAAAAATTTTGAAATTCTTACAAATAGTAGGAAATCTTGAATTACGTTGAAAATATTCCAAATAAACCGAAGTTTTTCGGAATTTTAGAAATTCGTAAAATTTTAAAAACTTCAAAAATAATGAAAATTTCCGAAATTCTCAGAACTTCCAAAACTTATTAAAATCTCTGAAATTTTTGAAATTCTTCAAATTGTCGAACTTCTCTAGACTTTGGAATTCTCAAAATACTCCGAACTTCGAAAATTCGCGAAATTGTTGAGAATCTTGGAACGTTAAAAATTATCAAGTTCCTTAAAGTTTCAGGAATTCGTAAAATTTTAGAAATTTCAAATTATGAAAGTATTGTCAATTTTCAGAATTTCCAAAACTTTTTCAAATCAAAAGTTTCGAAATTCGGAAAATTCTGACGATTCCAAAAAGTTTGAAAATTTTCAAAATCCTCTAAATTTCGAAACTCATCAAAATAGTAGGAAATCTTGAATTATATTGAAACTGTTCCAAATGAACAGAAGTTTTTCGGAATTCCAGAAAATCGTAAACTTTTTAAAACTTCAAGAATTATGAAAACTACCTCAATTCTCAATTTTTAACGTATGTGAAGTTTGCAAGACGTGCCGAAGGCGAGTTTTACAATCACATTCGTTGAAAATTAATTTAATAAAAACTATTAATATATATCATTAATATAATAACTTAATAATCATTTTGATTTAAAAAGCCCTTCTACACAAATTGAGGACTATATTTTTTCCAACAACGTCGAGAAAATACGATTTTTTACGTGAAAAAAACCTTACCTCAGCATAGATACTTTTCTCCGCGTGCTTCAAATTATACACTCGATGGAACTCCTCGACAGAATTCGGCATCACCACCCTGGACTCCAAATTCGTCAAATTGTCAAACTTCTCCACGATATCAAAAACGAGATCCTTGAAAATCTCGCCGACCTTCGTCTCGTACTCGGTCACATTTTCGCACTCCAACCTGACCCTTTCGAGGATCCCGTCGAATTTCTCGCTGACCTGGGAATTCAGCTTCAGCTCCTCGACCCCCTGCAAAACGCTGTCGACGGTTTTCGCCTGTTTCATCATGTAAACCAAGCGCCTGTGACAAGCGTGGGAAGTCTTGTTGCAGGATTCGAAGTACGCATGGAGAACGTCCCGAACGGCCGTGAAAGGGATGAGCTGTTGCCTCGGATTCGGGCAAAGGTACATCACGGCGATTTTGCAAAATAGCAAAATATTGTCCTCCTTCGCGTCCCACTCGACGCGCAATTTTTCCATGCGTTGAAGGGCGCGATTGTCGATCTCATCGTACTTGGAGCGCAGGCGTTTTATCCTCTTCTTCGGGAGAACGCGACGGATGAAGGACTTTGGCTTCCTCTGGGGGAGGATGAGAATTGGGTCGCGGGTGGGTTGCTTCGGGGGGACGTATCGGGGAAGGCGGTACAGGTGTTTGAAGGGTTTGGATTTTTTGTTTTTCGTCTTTTGGAGGGCGTTGGCGTAGTAAATATCGCCCCAGTTCCAATTGCGCTTGAGGTGGGCGAAGATCGCGGAGTCGAGACCCGCGGCGCCTGGAATTGTTAAATGAATTAGAATTTTAAAAAAAATTCCGGATTTTTTTGTAATTCCAATTTTGCAAATTTTAGAAAATTTCAGAATTAGTGAAATTTTAAAAAAAGATCAATCTCCGAAAATTTTTCGAAATATCCAAAATTTTGAAAATTGTCAAATATCTAAAAATTTGTGACCGTTTCAAAATGATCAAGATCCTGAAAATTCTCAAAATTCGCAGAATAATTTTAAATCTTGAAATGTTAAAAACTTTTGTAATTTGAAACATTTTCAAAATTTTGTGGGATCTCAAGTTTAAATTCAAACAAGCAAACATCGAGAAATTATTCGATTTTCGAATTTAAACACCAGAAGTTGAATAAATTAAGCAAACAAATATTATTGATAATCATTTTTGTTACAAGTCAAAAATCGAGAAACTGTAAAAAAATACTTAATTTTCAATTTTTGATACTGTATTTTTAAAAAACATCAGTCTCTAAAAATTTTTGAAATACCCAGAATCTTGAAAATTGTCAGAAATCTCAAAATTTGCAACCGTTTCAAAATGATCAAGATCTTAAAAATTCTCAAAATTGGCAAAATAGTTTTAAATGTTGAAATGTTTAAAATTTTCAACATTTTCGAGTTCCTCAAAATTTTCAAACCTCTCAAAATTTTGTGGAATTCCAAGTTAAAATTAAAACAAGCAAATATCGAGGAATTATTCAACTTTCAAATTGAAACACCAGAAATTGAATAAATTAAGCAAACAAATACTGTTATTTATCATTTATGTTTAAAGTAAAAAATTGAGAAACAGTAAAAAAATACTCAATTTTCAGTTTTTAATACTCTAATTTCAAAAAACATCAGTCTAAACATTTTTTAAATCCCCACAATCTTCAAAATTGTCAAAAATCTCAAAATTCGCAACCGTTTCAAAATGATCAAGATCCTACAAATTCGCATAATTCGCAAAATAATTTAAAATCTCGAAATATTCAAAATTTTCAACATTTCCGACTAACTCAAAATTTTTGAACCTCTCAAATTTTTTATAATTTAAAACATTTTCATATAATTTAACACCCCCCCCCCCGAATTCCCACAGAGAGTTTGGCTATCTGTAATGTGTTACTATGTACATGTCATCGCTGGATCCAAAATGGCGGCGGTACACACACATACTTTCGACACATACATACAATCGCTTCTTCCTACTGGAGCTGCCATTTTGGATGCAGCTTTTATGACAGCCAATCAAACATTTGCGCTTGAATGGCCAAAATCTCTATTTATAGGAACCCCCCCCCTCCTTCTAAAATAATTCCCCTCACCCTGCCGATCCCCAGGAGTCACCCCATTATCATGAATCGGCGCTGTCATGGGGCTTTTCGCTTCTAGGGTCTTCATCATCTCGATTTTTTTTGTCAAATCCTCCAACAAAATATCCTTCCCTTCCACCGACGTGCGACCCCCCAAATTCGTGTTAAGGCAAATGGCCCTCATGTCGAGCCAGTATTGTTCCACTTCTTGCATGGAGTGGAAAAAGTACGATTCCTCTTTGTACGGTTCCTCCTTTAGTTCGATCCTGTGGTAGCCGGGTCCGGAGGTCGTCGTGTCCATGAGCACGGCGCGACGGTTCAGGTACACGTGGACCTGGTCCTTTTCCTTCATGCTCTGCGGTCCGAACTGGGCAAGTCCGATGTAGCAAAGCCGGCTGATCGTCTCGTGGACGTTGTAGATGTACTTCCTGCCCACCAGGAGCACGTCCCTCAAGGGCAAGGACACGTCCTTCACGAGGAAGTACTTCTTGATGGGATGATCGAGGTATTGCTCGAGGTCCGGCAGGACGTAGTGGATCCTGACGAGTTTCACGAAGATGCAGAGCGGCATGCGGAGCAGGAGGTCGCTCAAGAGGACCCAACCTTTGGGCCAATCTGAAAAAATTGTTTTTCAATAAAAATTTGAACAAAAATTCCAAATTCGAAGCCTTTGAAATTTTCATACTCAAACCGCTTCTGGACCAATTGCAAAGGTTGAAGCAATAAATAAATACATGCATACAATTTGCATACTTAAATCATTTTAAAAGTATATATATATATATATATATACTTAAAAAAAAAGGGGCCCCGTGGTGTTGGGTCACTCGAGATCGCTGTTTGATCGTAAAAGTCAAGCGGCGGTGACTCATTCCAGTTCTTGGATGGGTGACCGCTTAGC
>JAPYZK010000315.1:0-77721 GCA_030522785.1 Platygaster equestris
TTCCAGTACTTTAAAAACTGCCAAAGCTTCAAAATTGAAAGAACTCGAAACATTCCAAAACATTTCGCCACCGAAAAAAGCAGTACCCTAAAGTCCACATTCACGCGATTAATGACCTTTTTAAGGAAGATGAGATGTACGAATCCTACTCAAAATACGGTCTTCCCTCGTCAATCAACCCCCTGTCATTTCTCACCGCGGAAGAAGCTCTCAAAATCATGTCTTTCCTCTCCCAACAAACCTCCATCAGCGATTACATGAAATTCGAAAACCCACCCTCAAACAGCCCTTTGAAACTCGAAGAGACTTTCTTCGAAATCGAAGATAAATCTCGATCTTCGAGCCCGGAATCTCTGTACTCCATTTCTGATTCCATCGACAGTTTCACTCTGACTGAAAACATGGTCAGTCAAACACAAAACGAAAATACAATTTCCGAAACAGCAAATCCGAGAAAGCTCGACGAATCAAAAAAGCTGAACGAAGCCGAAAACCCCGATGGCCGAGCCGGGAAGTACCATAAAAAGCCAGCGCCTAAAGTGCCCAAAACGGATTCAAAAATGGAAAACGAATTTTCCGAAGATTCCCAAAAAACCGTGAAAGCTACGTTGCTCATAAAAAGTGGGACTTTGACGACGATCACGAAAATAAGTGACGAGAAAAAAGGGGGGAAGTCTTCCAAGGCCAAGGATGGTTTGTCGAAACTTTTGACACTGCCGAAAAATATTTTTCACACGTTCCATAAAGATCCGGAGGAAACTGAACGTTCGAGTTTTGCGGAGGAAACGGAGGTAAATCGGGAAATGGACGTGGAAAACATTTTGTTGAGGGCTGCGAGTGCTGATGAAAAGTCTGGGACTTACGTGAGTCTTCGATCTGATAGCATCGACGACTGTCCGTTGGTTTCTTCGAGTTTCGGGGAAAATTCGGGAAACGAAGAGAACATTCGAGGGGAGAGAAGGAGGGAGAATATTTTGATAAGGCAATTGTCGCACTCGCCCACGAGAGGCTCGAAGCCGATTATTCCTGGAGATGATTGAGTTTGGGTGATCAATTGCAGGGGAATTTGGATTTCCCGGATGGAAAAATTTTCGTGCTGTCAAGAAAAAGCGTATGGCGGTTTTTCCCTGGGTGTGAAAGATCCTCTGACTAATGAATAATAATTTCATGTGTATTGCTCTAATGATTTTTTTTATTTTTTAATTATTATTATACTTAATTTTATTAATTTATATTAATAATAAAATATTCAATTATTATTTTGTTTATTAATATTTTTACGGAAAGTTCATACGATACGAAAACTTTTATTATCAGGAATTTTTTTTACCTCGATTATTTTTTGAATAATCGATTATTAAAAATTTTCTGTTTTTTTTTTTAATTCGAAAATTCGAAAAATCATAACTCGAAAAAAGAAAAAATAATAATAATACGTGTCGATTATTTTGCTCTAAGGAATGCTGGAAAAAATTTTCGAGGATATTACAATTTCAGTTTTAAATCTGATAGGGAATGGCCCATAATATATACATAATTGTAATTTGGAGTGTTTTTTTAATTTTTTAGAGTAGAATGGAAAAATTGGGGAGAATTAAAAAATTACGGGGAGAATTAAATAGTAATTGGGGAGAATTCAAATTTTACGTAAATTTTTATGTAATTGAAGAACTTTTCAACATCCAAAACAGTAGATTTTTAAGTTTTTGGTGTGCTATTTTTATAGTGTTTGTTCAAAAATCAAAATTCAAGAATTTTATCAAGTTTTTGATTGCAGCTAGAAAAATAAGTTTGCAGAATATTAAGACGTTTTTTTTTCACGTTTTTGTTTCGTGAAAATATGCAATCAAATACTGTTCGAAAAAATTTAAAAATTTTATCAAGTTTTTGATTTAACGTTAAAAAGTAGACTTGAGAAGTATTTTGTTTCTTGAAAACATGCAATAAATCGAGAAACTTCTCAATTCGGATTTCACAATGGAAATGAAATATTTTTTTAGCGAATTACTAAAATTTTTTTACTAATTGTGTAAAATTTGAATAATTAAAATAATTTGTTCGTCAAATTAAATCAGAGAAGAGTTGTTTTATTTGACAAACTATGCAGTAATATAAATATTAATGATGTTTTTCAATCAAAAATTGTTACAAAACTACGAGAGGGAGATATTATATTTTAAAATTCCGATTTTCGACGATGCTGGATTAACAATAATTATACGATAGGCTTGATTAACAATTTTCAAAAAACGCAGATGTTTTCACAAATTAGTGAATATTTCATAGGATGTCTAATTAAAAATGTAAATGAATTGATGCAAAACTGAAAAAAATTTTTTTTCAATTCTCGCAGAAACTGCGAGACTTAATTTTGTAGAATAATAAAAAAAATGTGCAAACTTCTAATTTATCATTTATTTTTCCAGATTTCAAGCTACGCCACGTTACCTCGTATAAAAAAACCTGTGAAGAAGAAAAGCCCTTGAAATTCGTTAATTCCTGGCAGAATTTCGAAGTAGGAAAAAATCCTCACCGCAATTTAGACGCCGCGGGAATTGCTAACTTTCAAGAAAAAGTAGTCGCCGGAAAAAAGGAATTGTATCGTTTTTTCGAAAATTCAGAAAATACTAATTATTGCTCATTCTCGTCCCTTGTTGGAATATACCTCGCTTTTGTACTTTGATCTCCACAGATTAACAATCTGTTGAATTTACAAATATGAGCTTCTAAAAATACGACGACACGCAGTTGGTCCGACTGATGTAAAAATGAAAAGTGTGTTAGTGGCGACTTTGACTATGTTTTTACGAATATTGAGAAATATTCGTTTTTTTTTTTAATCAACTATCTCACAACCAGTTCAAGTTTTTCACGTTCTCTTAAATTATCGGATCGTGCTGAGTGTAAATATTGTGAACTTTTTTCAACAAACTAAGTCGTTTTTACATAACTATTTTGACCTTGATTCTAGTCAGTTTGGGCAATATTCACCAACTCTTATGTGATTATGTGATTGTTCTGTACAGTTAGAATTAGTTACACGAAAAATAATTTTCGAATAGGCTTCATTTCGAACGACACTGGCCAATTTTTTTGCTATTATTCGTAATCTTCCAAGTTGCGAGCTGACAATAAATAATTGACTTGTTATAGATATTTACGTGAAATAATTTGCAGTATAAGAATGTTGCTGCGCAATGTAAACGATAGTTCGACTACTCAAAACATATCAATAATGTGAAAAAGTTTGTCTCGTCTTGTATTTGTTGTTATATTTCTAGCAAATTGAAAAAATACTCAAGTTCATGAAAAATTCGGGGGAAGTGGGGCTGAAATAGGCAACAGCTTGTTCGTAGTTCGATACGCTTACTTCGAAAGTTTTGCTACTTAAACACACAAATAAAACGAAAAACCGAAAAATATGTAAAAATGTATACGACGGAAGCTAATATTACGAAA
The DNA here is from genome assembly GCA_030522785.1 of Platygaster equestris. Classification (NCBI taxonomy): domain Eukaryota; kingdom Metazoa; phylum Arthropoda; class Insecta; order Hymenoptera; family Platygastridae; genus Platygaster; species Platygaster equestris. The sequence continues at coordinate 3,460 of JAPYZK010000315.1, forward strand.
AAACTGCTCTGAAAATTCCAAAAATTGTTCATTGTAAATTGCAACTTGAAAATTTAAGAATTCCAATCCGAGAAGTGATTGTTTACGTATAAATTCAAAAGTGTTCATATTTTCATACTGGTAATAAAAAATTAGTGATAACAGTCATTTTCAGAGTAGTTTTTTCTAAACTGTACCATCGTTGGCCGTATAAAAACAACGCACACGTTTATATAAGAATTTGATTTGTTCATGACTGTTTTATCTCGTTGTCAATTTGTGGAATTATCAATTATCATACAGTTGTTGAAATGGCGTCATTGATTACTTTGAGTAATTAAGCAAAAAGAGATTATTCAACGTTGTATTCATACTAAGGAATAGTCTATTGAAAATTACGCTGAAAGCGATAAAAAATCATGGTCCATTTAAAAAAGCCATCATTGTTATATTATTACCATTCGAGTGAATTGTGCGCAATTGTTATTTCTTATTAACCATTTTCATCGTCATGCGAAAAGCGAATGGGAGTTATGGATAAAAAAATGTAAGATTATACATATTTTATAAGTCAATTTGCAATCAAAATGAATTGCAATTTTGTCAAAAGTACGAATTGATTCTAAGAATCAAATAATTCGTTCTTCGTGATAAAAATACCATACATGAAGCGTCATAGATCTTAAGCTTTCAGCACACTTTTATAACAGCGACAGCGAATATGAATATTGGGAAAAAAAGAAAATTGGAAAAACTTCGTTTTTCAGAGTGTTGTGATTGAGAGAAATAATTGTTTGGGCTCGAATTGTTTTATTCGATGCAAGACTTATATAAGCAAGAAGAGCGCAATTAAAATTAAAGATCGTTGAATTTTTAAAATTTGTACTGGAAATCTCGTTTTGTACGAAGAATTAAATGTGAATTTGCATGTCTAAATATATAATATGTATACATACATATGTATATATACAAGAAAGAAAGACAGTGTTCAGAAACCCGCCAAGTAAACGAATAAAAAAAATTTTAAACAACGGTCGATTTGGGTTTTACATGTCATATTGAAATTGTGTTCCGAAATCCACAAATCCAAAGAACGCTGCATTAATTCCGAAATCTGCCGCTAGAGGCGCCGGAAAATAAATTGCGTGCCTGCCTGAAATGGGGCTATGTCACGGCGGCCAAACGACACGGCGCCCGAAAAAAAAATGGCGGCGGAATTTCTTGATGAATTAAGGTAAAGTTAGGTTTCCAAGTGCTCGTCTTGTACGAGCACTCGGAACTTCACCTTAACTCATCACGAAATTCCACCGCCATTTGTTTTTCGGGCGCCGTGACATAGCTCCCCTGAAATTAGCATCTCTAGCGCCAAACTTTTAAACTAGAACAGCGTAACCTGCCATTCAAAAACATGACGAAAATAGAAAACTTAAAGCGAGTTTGAAAACTCGAGTTTTATGTACTTATACTCGTTTCTGGGGCATTAAATAACAGCATATCAGTAGAAGTGAGATTTGAATTGTAAGAATTTTATTTACATCTCAAATATCAATACAAAATATAACCAAAGCAATTTTATTACAGTACAGTCACGCTGAGGAAATCTATCGCAAAACATCTGTGAGATTACTATTAAAATATCAAACGTGCACATTTTTCAAACAATTCCTCAGAAAATGTACATCTTCAATCAAAAATCTCACGAACGTTCTGTTACAAAAAAGCGCGAAAAATTGAAAAAATCGAATCTTTGGAATGGAAAATTGGAAACAAATAACCTGGATTCGTTTTTAATTCTCCAGAGATCGACTTCGTTTTGCATGCTGTTGTCTTACAGAAATAAATGTTTAGAGCATTCTGGAGTGCCAAGCCAACAAGATATGAATCTACTCAACTTTTTCATTATACATCATTTTTGGCAGCATTATTTGCATAAAAACTAATAATAGCAATATTCTAGGAACTTTGATGCATTCGAAAAACGTAAAAAAATTTCCTAACTATGAATTTTCACAATAAAAAATTAAATTTTGCTTTAAAAAGCATTTTTGGGATACACTCACTTTTCTTGAAAAAACTCACAGTCCAAGATAACTTTTTTACACCAGTTTTTATGCAAATGAAGCTCCCAAAAATAATTAAAAACAAAAAACTTATAGATTTCTAGTCTGTTAGCAAAACATTCTCAAGCACATTCAACTTGGAGAAAAACATGGAAAAAAAGTCGTATACATCATATAAAGGTAAAGATTTTACAAAGTCGCTTATTTCTAATACAAAACGAACATAACTAATCGTTATAAGGCATAGGTTGTTTCCACGTATCTCTTTGCTTACCAAACTTAAATAACAATCTACGATTTATCGTCTTACCTCGTGTACAAATATACTTCTTTTTTTGACTTAATTTACATAGACAATGAATAGTAAAATTTGAAATAAATATCCCTTATTTATACTTGCTTAAATGCGCGCTATACACTTCGCCGGGCCGCACGAATTTCTTATTTCACTCCATTGGCATACGTTTCTCGAAATTAAAAATAGACGAATTTACTTACAACGCCGGATCATCAAACTGTGGTCCTCGGCTGACGTATATGTCCGCGTATGAGTATTCTTGTTCCAATTCCAGTACTTGGTATTTTTTCAAAACCAGAAGGGTGTAGAATTTCTGTGCGGCTTGTTTGCGATTGTTTTTATACGCCATTTCCGCCAGTGTCAATCTGTCTTTGGTTTCCAGTTTCGCCTTAATTATGTTGTACATGTGATGAGCTCTCTTGTTGAGCACACGTTTCTCGAATTGTTCGTAAGTCTCGTCCGTCTGTTGTTCATCTTGCTGCAATTTGAGAAAAAAGTGTATTACGACCAGGAATTGACGCTTGAAGTTTAGACATTGGGAAAGTTCAATTCTTGTTTTTGTTTCGATGAAAAAAATTTTCAATTTCCTGTTTAAAATTTACTGTTGATTGAAGAGTTACTGATTTTATATTTCTGTAAAAATGCCAATGAAAACAAAAAATATTCAAATTTTGGTTTAGAAATGCTAATAATTCGAAGAAATAACAAATGAATTAGGACGAAAAATGTACACTTGAATTGTAAACATTAAGAGCGTTCAAGTTACACATACTGATTTTTTGACAGATTGACACGTGGATTTTAAAACATCCGAGAGTTCAATTTTTATTTTAGTTCTAACGAAGAAGAAAAATTTTCCAATATCGATCAACAGTGATTTCTTCCCTGTAGAAATGCAATTACAAAAACGCGAGTTTCATAAATTCCAAGAATTTTTAAAAATCTATATACCGGTCCAGCAGAAGGTGGGAATTCATAATCCTCGTGGTTCCAAGGTGACGCTGTGCCTCCTCTCTCGGATACTGCTTCAGGAGTTTGTGCCACTGGTTGATCTCCATATGCCATGTATGAAGATGGCGCCTGTAGTAAAAAAAATCGTAAATTACTTGACAAATAAACACTATGAATGTCCAATTCACAAGGACGAAAATTTTTAAGTTTTTCAACTTCAGAACTTTCTCCTCAAATTTCTCATTTTTGCACCTTCAAATATGTTGACCTGGATTTCACAACTACATACTCGAAAATTTCAATTGTCAACTCTTCAAACTTCAAAGTATACAGATCATCCAACTTTCAGCATTTGGAAAATGGAACCATCAAAAAGAATAAAACAAATACATTTTTCTGCACTTTTTAGAAATTCTTGAGAGATTGCTAAAAACAGTGATAATGCAACAACCATACAAAATCAAAATGTGTGAAAAATCGTACCTCTTGATCATAACCCATGTTTTCCATCATACTAGTTCCTGGCATAGGTTCCTCGCATGGCGGCTGAGCCTGTTGCTCCGGTACGAGTACTTGTTCCTCTGTTGTGCCAAGGAGTGAATCAACTTCGCTCGGTTCTATCTGAGGGATTTCGGCCGTGGGGATGTCCTCAGGAGCGATCGAAGGTTGTTCCTGTATTAGTATTTCCTGGCGCAGAGATTGTTGGCTGATAATCGAAGCTTGCGTTTGATCCTGTTCATAACTTTCCACCATCGGAGGTTGTATGTGTTCGGGAGCAGGGACTTCGGCAGGGACCTAAAAAAAATATCAGCGTTGAACAACAGATCATAATCACATACACCATAAAAACTCGCATCTTCAAAATGTCTTGTTCGTATACACCAAGGCATTTTAACTAGAAAATCAATAACGAACCTCCTCATCGCGAGGCACCTTTCGTTTGCGGGTCATTCTTCTCACGACAGAGCTGTGGTCGAACTGTGGCTCTGCTTCTGAGGCATCACGAATATGTTCCAAGGGCATGCCATCTTCTTCGCCACCTAAACGGCCGGCATCTTCTTCGAGCGTTTTACATGTCAAGTGACGTTGGTAATTCTGGAATAAAATATAGCAAAATTTATTATTAATGTTACAACTACCGTCGATTTATAGTTCTACTGCAGTATGGTTTAATGTACAGAAACTAACCACCTGTACTATTAAAACATTCAAAGGAAAACAAAGCTAGAGATGAATAAAAATGAATCAACAAAATATAGCAATAAAAACAAATCAGAATTACAAACATGTGACAATGCCAGTCAATTTAAAATTGACTGTTTGTAACTATTGACTCGAGCCAGTTAGCTAATATCAAAATTTGATTAAAAAAAAAGTAATGAAATTAAAAAATATATATGTACTTTGAAAAGAGCCCGAGCTGGAATGGGTCTTCCAGGCAACGCGAAGAGTTTTTCAACTCCGCCAGTTTCCTTCCAGTGCATCAGTCGTTTAGTGGGGGGAGCCAAATCCAGGGTGGTTACGATGTCTGAAGTGTCGGATAATTGGGCTTTCATTTCTTCTCCAGAAATGTTTTTCACCTCGTCGACAATCAACTTTCGCTTTCGTTTAGTTTTTGTGAGACCTGGAATATACAAATTGAACAATTGTCAGTCATGCAAAAATTTACAAAACTGTCCTGATTTATATGGTTTCTTCAGAAACGTCAAGTTGTATAAAATTACTGGATTCGACAGTTTACATATACACGCAGAAAATCAATTAGAAAATAACAAATAAATGCCATCAAAAAATTTTTTAAATAATGATAATGATAGATAATGCACACAAAAACCATATTTGCTTGATTAATCATTTAAAAAAAAGAGATACATTTGTAAACATTTGTAGAAAATGAATAGAACACTTAGTCAAGTTAGAAAAAAAAACCTCTGATAGCTGATGCATCTACAGGCGCGAGAGCGAAACTTTCATCTTCGTCGTGGAGCAAAGTAGTTTGCTCCTGAGAAGGTTGATCATCCATGAGATCGAGGGGATGTTCTGGTACCGCTATTGGCACAGGAGTTAATCGTCGACTGGCCACGCTAACTCTGCCATCGCCGGCAGGTGTGGCCGGCCTCGATCCGTCAGTACTGCAAAAATCCCCACAATTGAAATTGTAACAAAAAAAAAAAAATATATATATATATATATAAAAATAAAAAAAATCAATGCGCAAATTATGGATTATTAAAAAAACCCAAAACTCCAGAAATTTCAAACCTCTTGAGCTTCTCTACTCGCGCGTGAATTACTGAAAGATTATCTCCATTTAACGAGAATTCGAACATTTTTCCAGAGTCGAAACGAAATTCCCGGATAATCCCAGAACTCTTCAGATGCGCAACAACCCTGTATTTCTAACTCTCGAGAATAGAGATGAACGTATGTCACTGACCTGGGTACACCTCCTATAGGCGACAAAGCCCCGCCAAAATGATCTCCCATGTCTTCATCGGAATCTACATGAGTGCGAACTCCTGGCTCGTGATGGTCTATTGTACTGTCTTCTGGTACTTCCATAGGGGCTTCGTCAAAAAGTCCCCCTTCGAATAATCCACCAGACGCTGGAAAAAAGTGATGAATTATTACAAGCAACAAATCGTAGGTTTTTGCTCTTATTTTATTCTGGAATACTCTAAATTTTGCATTTAAATTTTCGACATTTACCATTGTACACTTCGTTTACATTAAATGTTCCAGTTTTTCCAGAGCCGTGACAACTCTGAAGGTGATTTTTCAATTTAAAACGTTTTTGCTATTGTAACAAATATGTTATGATAGTAACGAACTTATAATATCTTGGCCTAAACTGCCACCAAATCCATCGTCTCTTATGGGTGCGTCGATGTCCATGGATTGTACCCCAGATGTTCCTGGGATGGGTTCTCTTTCTTTTTCCACGGCTGCTTCTATGTCTGGTTCACCGAACAGCATGTGACTCTGAAATTTGTCAAATGATTATAATTTACATAAGACGATCAATTTTGTTTTGTCTCAGAACTGTTGCACTCACTGGAATCTGATTCACTTGCTTAATCAGGTATTCAATACCAATTTTACAGAAAAATATATCCAATCATTTAAGAACATCAACTTCCTTTGATAATTTTCCATTTCTCCAGATTTCCAGAATCACAATGATCCTATTACTTATTTCGAAGTAAAAAATTTTTACTTGATCCATATGCGAAGCATCACGCATCACATCCTGTGGCTCGAAACTCATGTCTCCAAAACCTTGATCGTGAGTCGACAAAGAAAGACTTCCGTACTCCTCTCTCATAGTGATTTCCTCAGCCCTTGATTGGTTCAAACTGAATTGTGCTTCGATGTCCACATCCCTTTAAAAAATTATTCAATAATGTGTTACCAAAAAATTTCAACATTCCCAGAAATTCTGCATTCTCTGAAAATGTCAGGAATTCCAATGTGAAATTCAGACAATTTTGAATGCTTTACAAAAGTGCAATTACTTGAGTTCTGGCATAGCACTGTCGAAGTCATGAAAAACTTCCGGCAAAGTGATGGCGGTGACTGCTGCTTCTCGGTGCTCTTCTGGCAAATCAACCATGCCAGGCCTGAAGGCCATCTTGATTTTAACGAAGGCCTCATTGCAGTCAGCCAAAAGATATTTGGCCTTTCGTGAATAAATTCTGACGACTCCAAGCAAAAGATGACCCGAAGTTCGTAAAGCCATTTTGACCTTGAAAAACAAAATTTTTGAATAAAAATAACATATTGTCAAATGAAGTGAAGTGAATCAATTGGTGGTTTTCATGTGAATTTACATGCAAATTTTTAGATACTAGTTTCTTCAATATTTAATTACGGATCAATTTTTTGTTCAATATCATTGGTATTTTGTTTATAAAATCAACGGCAATTCAATGCATTCTATAATTATGAGCAAATACATGTTTAGAAAATGTCCAAAAACAATTGTTTAATTAAATATATGAAAAATTAGTGCAATTGATCATTTCAGCTTCTGATACAAAAGTATCTGTAGAATATTGATAATCGTTTACAGAAATTACAATCAATGTTAACTTGTTAAACAATGTAAAAAGCCCAAGTTGTTGAGCCACTTCTCATAGAAATTTTTTCAAAAATTATTTTAAGCACTTTTCAGGAGTGCTTAAAATACAAAAATGATTGTATGAATTTTTCATTTGAAACTTGTTCGGATTGTGAGGAAATTTTGAAACAAAATTTGTGATGAAATAAGTATATCCAATAAACTATTCATTTTTTGAAATGTATGCTAATTTAGCAATACAAAATTTACCTTTGGCTGCAAGATGCCATCAACTGATTTTTCGATATTCGTCTCGAATACATGGGCCTTGGTGAGTTTTTTGTCCCAATGAGCAGCGAGCCAAATACGGGCCAAAGGGCCCTTTTTGGCTAACACGAAATGTGCGTAGAACATTGTGAATTTTCAAGCTGATCTGCAAAAATTATCATCTCATTACTACACTGAAAAACTGTAACAGGCAATAACAGGTACTTGTTTCACACACGAATCTACCAACCAAAAAACCGTCAGCTAAATATTTTAAACGAATCGCCGTAAAACGTCAACAATGCTTATTTCGCAATACATATTTTCAGGAAAATAAACACCGAATCTAAAAAATTGTAGATGTAAATAAATACAGTTGTGTTGACATCTTGAAAAATTTTCAAAATGGCGCACGACCGAGTTTTTTGGCGGTTATCGTGACAGGAAAGGACCACATTTTCAAGCATTCGCGTTTTTATCACCTTGCGTTTATCCTCGGCGGTACTCTTTAGGTCGCGATCCGAATTCGCATTTTCTTTGCACCAAAAATTATCCGAACGATCCGAGTTACACGGAAAAGTGCAGTCTAAACCTTGGGGCACTGGAGAAAGTGACGTGATCCCGTTTTTGTGAACCGAAACCGTTAAAGCGCGGATGAAAAATTCACCACTCCCGTGTCAGCAATTCTTTTGTTGGAACAATTGCTGAATTATGTTGCGCACAGAGAATTATAGAACGGTTATAGTTATCACAAGTTATCAATTTCCCGTTTGTTTGGTTTTCTTTACGCGCGCGGCCCACCACACTACACATGCACTAACGATGTACTTGTGAAGCCGCGTTTACAACGCTTTTCTTTTCTCTCTTACTCATTTCTTTTTAGGCCTTTTAGTTATGTTTGTCTCTCTCACACTCATCATGCATGCAGAGTTCCCGCTAAAAAATGAGGACAAAAAAAATCGCAATCCTTTCATTTCGACATTTATCAGCCATTTTTTTCAGTACGGTTATTGCACGTAAGAGTAAGAAGGTAATATATTGTTAGATCGGGTCGCACTCATGAAAACTGTACTAGAAACATGTCAAACATGGCCGCTTTTTTATTGACAAAAAAGTCATAATTAATGTTACATATTAAGTTGAAAGATTTAAATAAGTGTAAAGTATTATATAATAATTATTAAATTAAAAAAAAGTGTGAAAATTTAATAAATAAAGGCGCTTACTCACGCTGTGATTCACGCACATCATATATAAAACAATAATAGTTTAGGCATATGACGCATATATGAGCATAGAACTCACGTCATGCAAAACTGTGCAAAAAGTGCAGGACAGTGCAGACAGTGCAGGACCGACGTGCAGGACAGCAGGACTTGCGATTCGATTAGATTCGATTAGAAAAAACAAGTGAAATAAAAATTTGATTCTACCGAAAATGTCGAATCACGACGAGCTTTTGTCAACTTTCACGGACATCACCGGGTCCGACACCGATGGGGCTACATTTTACCTGGAGTCGTCAGCTTGGCAACTTGAGGTGATACAGCTTTTTTCACAACATTAACCACAATTTTTGAATGATTGCGTTGCAATTTTTACCTGTAAAAATTATAGTGTCACTTTGTCTGCTCGCACCCTCGCACTCTCGAATTCCATTGAAAACATTCGACTTTGGCTCAAAAATATACATAGTTTCGATTAATCATCAATTTTGTTGGGTCCTACATAATGAAATTTATAAATATAATAGTGCATTCATATTTGCAGTTTTCACCAGTCATCTATCGAAATTAAAAAATTTTTTTCAGTATCTGTTAATGTTATCGTTAACATTTTCAACTCATTTTGTCTTCTTGAATTTTCAAACAATTTTCTATGTTCATCAAGTGCAATGGATGTATATTTTCCAATTTTTTCGGGCATGTCATATAGCTTGACCAGATGACCTCATCTAAAAAACAAGACAGATCCATCTAAAATTGAGGAAAATGGAAAAAAGTGCACAAAAATATCACAATTGAAAAAGTTTATCATCTGGGAAATTGAGAACTTCTAAATCATACAAAATTGTCCCTCTAATTTGTAACTAGAGATTATTCTGAAATCTGGCAAAATTTGATTTGATACAAAAAATTCCAAGATTTAAAAATTGAAAAATCTAGACATTCTAAGTTCAGACAAAATGATAAAGTAATAAAAACAGGAAAATGTTGACAATTCCACACATAATATACGACATGTACTCAGTACTACTTCAATGGTAGATCTGGTCACATCTGATCACATAAAAATTAAAAGTTGAAAACTGTCATTTACATTCTAATTTCAACATTTCTGAACCAGAAAACATCTAACTTGGGTTTCACATTCTTCAGGTTGCTTTAGCCAGATTTTACGAAGACAATGACCCTAGTGCCCCTGATGAGGAGCCAGTCGTCATAGAAGACCAAGAACATGAAGTTGTCAACATCGAGTCAGAACCGAAAGCCAGCGATTCCTCGGATACAAAATTGTCGAAGGCAAAGCCAAAGTCGAGGTTTGGTACAATCGACAGTTTGACGAAAAAGGCGGAAAGCTCGGACGAGGAAGAAGGGCAGGCCTTTTACGCGGGGGGCTCGACGCACAGTGGACAGCAAGTTCTGGGACCTGCAAAGAAAAAAGACATTGTGAGCGAGATGTTCAAGTCTTGCCAGAAGCAGTCGGTTGAAGAAGAAAGTAGACCAAGCAGTGCCCAAAGGCCTAATACTTTTGGGGGAACTGGTTACAAGTTGGGCCAGACTAGCTGTGATACCGAAGGTGCATTTTAATTTATGAATTTCTCAATTTCTATTAAAAATGAGACTTATGTCCAGATTTCAGCATTTTTTTCTAGAAGTACATAGTTATTCACAAACCCTACAATTGAAATGAAATTTCAGAAACTTGGCATATTTGTAACTTGGTCTGTTCACAAGAAAATGTGTCTTTACATTGCACAAAAATGTTTATTTTTTGTAAAAAGACTAAATTTCTTACTTATTTCCAAGTTTTTTTTAAGTAAAAGTAAGTACAATATTTATTTGGTAATTCTGCAATTCTGAGGAATAGTGGATTTTTAAAAACTTTATGTTTTCAGAATTTTTTTAAGTTTTGTACTTTTATCACTTATTGTGGCCTTTTATTCATGATTGAAACACTTTCTGACATATTTCCAGTTGTGCCAGGCACATCGTCGAGACCAAATCCAGGAACGATTACCTTGAAGTTATGGCAGGACGGTTTCACCGTGAACGACCGAAAACTCAGGCCGTATTGTGATCCTGAAAACAAAGAATTTTTGGATGCAATTAAAAGAGGAGAAGTTCCTCTGGAGTTGCGACAGGAAGTTCAAGGTGCTGAGATTCAACTCGACATGGAAGACCATCGTCATGAAACCTATGTTCCCCCCAAAGTCAAGGTTTCCGCTTTCACGGGCAAAGGGCAAATGCTTGGAAGGTGTTTTAAACTAAATAATACAGTTTGTAATTAGAAACAGTGGCTCCCTCGAATAAGACTTTCTAGTGTAAATATTTCAAAAAAAACTTGTTCTCTAATTTTCGAATCGTTTTTATTTTGTTTCTTTTTTCACTCAAAAGTTGTGAACCCTAAATTTATAAAACAATACAATTCAAATTTATAAATCTAACAATTGTATACCATAAAAACGTCAGATACTTGAAAGTTTTAGAATGAATTGAAAATTTGAAAAAATTTTGTTATCTCATGATAAACTTTGAATACTTTGTGACGGCAACCTTAAAATTGTGCAAATTTAACAATTTGACGTTTGTTTGAATTTAGTCCTCGGCCCTGAGAATTCGTGCATGTTTTTTTGTTCATTAAGAAAGTTTAAGAAATGAGACATGAAAATGACAGAAATGGATAATGAATCAAAAATTTCGCAGCCCGTCACCAGCTACTGTTGGAACGACAAGCCCAATTGTTCCAGAAGATCAAAATGCTAATGAATCTCGGGCCAGAGAAGAGCTGAACGTTGACACAAGTCAGCCACTGACGACCATCCAGATTCGATTTGCAGATGGAAGTAACACCCGGGCTCAGTTCAACCTGACTCACACGATTGCTGACATTCGGCAATTTGTTTCAACGTATCCTTTTAAGATAAATAATTACTTTTGACGCATGCTCTTGAGAGCACAAATTTTCCAAGAGTGTTGTAGAAGTAAATACCAAAAATTTCTTTAATTTTTGGAAATGCCATGTTTCTTTTCTTCTCCATTATTTTTGAAAAAGAAGAATGACATTTTGGCTATGCAAGTGCTAGAACTTTCAGAATAAATTTATTCAAGGCGGAGTTTGTAAAACAATGTGCTATCTTCAGAAATGTGTGAAGAAATTTTAACAATTTTTAGATATCATTTTAGAAATTTTCCTTAACGGCAACTTAGTATGAGGCCTCAATACGCTTCGCGGGAGTACGTGCTGTCAACGACTTATCCCACCAAAGAATTGAACGACGAAAGTAAAAGTATCGCGGATGCTAATTTGCAAAATTCAGCGATCATGCAACGATTGAAGTAACCGAAAGTTGAATTGGTACTTTTCTAAATCAATTTTCTACAATAGCAATCTTACTTTCTCAATTGCTATGCTACATTTTTGAGACTTGTGTGTAGCATTCTATAATGGAAAAACTGTTGTCTTTTTCATCGGTTTGTCAATTCGTGCTTATAAGTTTGTTGAAAAACGACTTTTATATGTTATTATCAACCTTATTTTATTGAACAATGTAAGATGAGCATTGAAAGTAATAAATGGTCAGTTTTTTACTGTTGCAAATCGGTCTTATTTTTTCTATAGTACTTGAGGTACATAGTATATAGTACTGTAGGTTGTCGATACTTATTTCGAAAACACTGGCATTTTTATTTATTGCAGTTTTTTCGAATTGAGAGGATTTATTTGAATCCCAGCAGTGACTGAGCATGCTATTGAGAAATATTATTCATATAAAAAGTTCGTACTCGCGTTTTCACCAGTGCGATTTGATCACTCGCTTCGCTCATCGGCAAAACTGCGCTTTCATGAAAACGCTCGTCTCTACGTGTCTTAATATAAAAATATACAATAATATGTGAAGAAATTTTTGAACATTTTCGTTGATTCATGACAACTGGGAATTGTTTAAAATATGGCCAGAATTTCTCACTTTTAGCGAAATTTTCAAAATCTGGCAGTGTATTCAACAGTATTTAATAATTGATGGAACTTTTCTATTATCTTTTTCTATTTCGTGTTGACAACAGAAAATTTGGGAAGGCTGAAGTCCCTTCGGCTCTTTTTCTCACTACGTGCCTGGCGAACCCAACCGAACCTGATGTAGAGTTCCTATAAATAGAGAGTCTGGCCATCTGCAATGTTTAGTGTTGCGTGTCATCGCTGACCCAAAATGGCGGCGGAACACGCACATACATTCGACATGTACATACAATCGCTTCTTACTATTGGAGCCGCCATTTTAGGTCAAGCTCTGGATCCAGCTAATCAGACAGTTGCGCCTGGATAGCCGAACTCTCTATTTTTATAGGAACTCTACTGAACTCGGTGGTACGACAAAGCGGTACACGGAAAATAACAACCGAACTGAGAATTGTAAATACATATTTACAATTCTCAGTTCGGTTGTTTTTTCCCGTGTACCGCATTGATGTTGTACCGCTTTGTCGTACCAGTCGTACCACCCGCACCCTGAACTCTCTACTCACCGCTGCCTGGCGGCGGGAATGCAACTACACAATGTTGTCGGAGCGGCGGAGCTGTCGGAGGTTTCTACATTGAAGCGTTAGCCCTGGTTAGCCCCCTGGAAATCCGCAACTGTCCGCAGACCGCAACAATCCGCAAGATCTTGAACACTGAACATCGCGAATTTCATCCGTGCCGAAAACAAAAAAAAAAGCACGGATCAAAGTTCTGTTGATCGTCGAGCGTCTTTGTGAAGGCCTCAAAAACGTGCAAAAAACCTCTCCCACCGTTACGTGTGCAGTGCAAGAGAGTTCACCTCCAATCACGACGTCGCGGTAAAAAAACCAAAAACCCTCGATGTACCCCGTTGACAACATTTCCGCGTAATCTCGTCGAAGGGTGAAGGGGAGGGAAAGAGTGAAAGTAAAGGACAGAGATAATGGCCGCGTGATACAATAAGGTGTGGTACCAGCGCGGAGGAGGGGAGGAGGAATGCGGTGCGTGCCAGACGCGCGGGGAAGTAGCCGAAGAAGAAAAAGACGCTCTGTCGCAGCCGCCGAGGAAAACAAACAAAACCGCGTAACTAGAAAAACGTGACACGAGGATTTCGCGTTGAAATTGCGAAAAATCCTTCGTCGCCCTCTCTCGGCGGTCTCCCTATCCCTTCCTTCGGTTTTTCGTTGCCAACTATCAATTGTTGTCAATCGACAACTTTGTCATGCCGATTTCGGGGGGTCGCGACCCCGCGCTCGTTTGACTCCGCTGGAGTGGTGAAATGTCAGTGTAGTGAAGTGAGACACGCGGAGTGGCCGCAATTTTTCTCCTCCTTCGCTGGCTGGTATTTATATATGCTCGACAGCTACATGTGCAGTCGCCGCGGCGAGACGATCTGCACCACGAGAGCAGGAGGACGTGAGGAAAAAAACAACAACGTGCGCGTGTGTTGTTAGTGCGCTCGCGCGCGAAACGAATGTTTCGCGAGCGGCGAAGTGCACGCGCGCGATTTCGGAGACTGCAAGGATCGGCCAATCGGGGATTAATCAGCGGGTGTTTAAATGGACGCAGCGTCCATCATAACGCAAGTGTCGCGGGATGACGAGCTAGGGCAGTATAATAACGAGAAAGGTGAGTCTTTTTTTTTCATTTTCAGGATGTTTTCGAGATCTGTGCGAGTGAGTGTGGATGGTGGTGCGTTAGGGGGCGGGGGGGGGGGGGGGGGGGGGGGGGGAGGGGGGGGGGGGGCCGTGGGTGCTTTTAAAGGGCTTTTGAAGTTGATTTTCCATGTAGGGCGTTGGAATGTGGGTGGCCCTTTGGAATGTTGGCGGTTTTGTTATTGTAAATATTTATTTAGAGTGGACCAGACGTCCGTATTTGATGGACATCAGGAGCGTACTCAGAAAAATGTTTCGGGGTTGTTTTCTGAAAAAATTTCTTTGATGTCTTTGGAATTTTGAAGCTGTAAATCATTGATTTTCTTGTTTTGAAAGTAGGAATTTACGTTTTTTTTTTTTTTTTTTTTTATGTTTCAAATTTTATAGTTTCACATTTTTCATCTTCATTTTCTATTTAAGGAATTTAATTGTTCGATTTGTTTTGCAATTCTTGAGTCATTGTATCAATTTTTATAATTTTTTTATCATTATATTATTTAATAACTAAAGTTTCAAAATATTCAATCTAGTATTTGAAACTTGCTTATTTTTCAATTAAAATTTTCCTAAATTTGAAAATGTAACTATACAATATCAGTACTTGTTTCAAACAATAAGGTATGAAATATTGAAACTCTGATATTAAAATGTTCGAATTCAGAAATCTTAAAATCCCAAAACTAGCAGAAAAAAATTAATTCAGACTTGAAAATTATGCCATAGTTTCAAAATTTTTTGGTTTGTGTAATTGTTATTTGTGGTCTATAAATGTAAGTTCGAAAAACTGAAATTTAGGAAATTGAAACTACGTATAAAAAATATTGAAACTTCGATATTCAAACATTTTTAATTCGCCGATCATAACATCTACAAATTTTTGAAATATTCGAAAATATTTCAGCAGATACAGTTATATTGAATCAAATCTTTCGGTTACTCGACAATTAATCATTTTCATTCACTCTTGAAAATGACTTTTTGCTATTCTCATTGAAAACATTAATTTTCAGAGTACATATATATGTATGTATTCAGCAAACAACATTTGTATAGACACACCTCAAGTTTATTGCTCCATTTATTCATCTCAAAAATGTATCAAGTAATCTCAATCAATAAAAACGTATATCATGTCTTTTTGTCAATGTTTTTTTATGGTTTTATCTACTAGATTTCATAACATTAATTGTATGTAACAATGGAAGGATAATTCAATTTGCTAATCGAAAAGGAACATTGGAAGTACATTAGCAACACACCACATCATTAAATCAATCAATACATTTTCATGGTCATGTATTCTGTTCAATAATTTATTGATTTAAGAATGAACACGTATGAATTCATATTTATCGAGCACTTTTCAACGTAAATTATTGTTTTCAACCTGCTTTATTTCATTTATTTTTGCTGAGTTAAGAGAAACGCTCAATTTACGACTGCAAAATTGTTTTGCATGCTCATAATGTCTTAACGACTTACGTAATGTTTTTGCGAGTTTTTTCTTCCTCTTCTCGTTCGTCTTATTTTTTTATTGCGCTCTTTGGTTCGATGTAATCAAGAGTTCAACGTGCCACTGATTTTTTCGAATCTAGAATAAGAAATGTTGGATATCGGAAATCGCGGGGTGTAAATGTTGAAAATGTCACGCCGTCGTGTCTTTCGTTATCCCATGTGACATGCAGTTTATTGGCGAAGCTCAAATTAGAACTATTGGATTTCACTATAAATCTATTTCGGAAAATTCACACCCGTCCCAGATAAAATGGAACCGTGAAAAGGGCTCGGGTGCGACAAATTTTATGTCCTTTCTGGTTGACGGAAAATAAGTTGTTTCGAAACTATTCAACGTTTTACTTTTAAAAAAATGCATGATTACCATGACAAGAATACATTTTAATGGCAATTGTTATCAATGGTGACAAAGAATCAATTTTTTATGATAAACTTGATTTTTAGAGGAAGTATTGATAAGTTTCATACAGGATTTTTTACTGGCCTGAAAACCTCGAAAACATGGAAATGACCTAGAATTCTTTAGTTTTTTTTTCTCTGATTAATTTTTTTTTGCATATTTTATTTTGAAATTCTTAGTTGGAAAAAATTGAATTTTCGTGCATGATTTTTTCTTACTCATATGAATTTTTTCGATTTTTATTCTCAAACTGTAATATTGTTAAATACAGATTTCTGGACTTGGAAAATTTGAATTTTACATTTTCATTTTTTTTCATGTTATTTAACATATTATCAATGTTTAAGTTTATGTATTTATAGTTGCTTATAAAAAATATTTCGAAATATTTAATTGCAGGTCATTTTGAAATTTGATTGATTCATTTTCCTGAAGTGTGCTTTTGAAACATGCATGTCCCTACATTTTCGAATTGAATATTACATTGGTATGTTATACATTTTTGACTGTACAAATGGAAAAATTTGATGTTTCAAACGTTCTATAGTTTTAATTTTTATTGAAAATTGTTGACATTCAAATATAGAAATTCGTAAATCTTTCAATTACCGAAATTATCGCTTTGAAAATTTGCTATTAGAATATAAATCCAAAAATGAGACAATCGGAAAGACAAGTATACAAATTTGGAGAGTAAGAACTACCAACAAAATAAATCGATATAGTACCATACTTTCCACTTTTGAATAAATTAAAAAAAACTTTGGACGATTTATTGTGCAACATTGATGACTACTTGAAGGACAATTTTATTTTCAAGAAGTGCAATTATAAAACTTCGAAATCGAATCAACTGATCGAAATTTTTTCTTTTTCTTGGCTCCGAAGTCATTAATTATTTGATAAAAAAATGTTCAAAAATGAAGATGGTGTTGAAAATTAAAAACTTTGGAATAGCATCTCATTATTTTAATGATTGATCATCCGAACTGACAGTTTTGTACATGTTTCCTAAATTAACAAACTCTTTAATTGAAAAAAACCTGCCGATCTCATTGACTTATTTATCGGAAATTGTGTTTTTTCTGGTAACAATGCGTTCAAGCCTTCTCAATTGCCGTGCAAATATTTGCTCGAACATTTTAAAACCAGAGATACAAAGTCCTTTCCAAGTTTATAAATCACCGCGAATGCGAAAGAGACATAATTAACGATTTTGTTTTCCATTCGGTGTACGTTTCTGACGTAACTAACATGTGTTTTTTTTCTATCTCCATTTGATTGGAGACATATAAGTATCAGAAGTTACGATTTTCGGAATTTCAATTCATTTTTGTAGAAGCACTTTAAAAATTGTGTATACTTATGTATTATGCAAATTTTGAAAATGTCTATTCACTGTGTGTAACACGAGAATCTAATGAACCGCGAAAATAAAAATAAACTGTTTTTGTAGTATAAGAAAATGTCGCAGTTGATGTAATACGAAGATATAAAGTTACGAAGTTTCAAATTATGGGACAGTTTCCGAGTTTTACAACTTTATAGCATACAAAATAAACTGGTATAAAAAAATTATTCGTTGCATTTTTACGATTTTTATTTTAATTGACGTTGAAAAAAGTAAGAGCATACCAATAATGATATTGTAGTGATAAGATTATATATGAATTTTTTGAAAATTTATCAGCAATTAGATATTATAATTAGAAAACGATTGTTTTACAAATTTTTGCATACTACAAGTCCATCTAATTATTTGTCATTCATTTTGTTTTCGTCATGTACATTTGTTGTCAAGTTCGAAAGTGGCTTCAAGTGATGATTTGATTTAAACGATTTCAAGCATTTTAAAGGAGTAAATTTAAAATGTACGTTCTGATCAATTTTTCTTTACGTCGCGATTTTCTCCATCGTAAATAACGTTTGTTTGTCAATCTTGGCTGCGAGGCGTTTTGAATGCTTAAGGAAGCGCACAAATTCGCCGGGATTTGGAAAGCAAAAATGAAACCTGTGAACCCACGTCGACGACAACCTTGGCACGATTTTTCGTCGAGCGCGGACATTAGAATTCACAACGCGATCCATCCGATTTCAGCCCGTTTTCTCGTGGACCAATTATTTTTACCCCACCCCTCTTTTATACGGCTTGGATTTTCCCTTGAATATCATAGAAATCGAATCCCCCTAATCGAGCGCTGGCATTTTGTTCGAGAGTTGAAATGTTTCTCGCAAAAAAATTGATACCTCAAAACAAAAAAGTTTCATTTTTATCGAAAAAGTTACATTTTTATCGAAAATGTATTGTTTCTTCACTTTATATTTGATATTGTTGGATTGCATAGAAAAAAGTTAAGTAATTTAGATTGCTGTTGAATTTCACGATTTTTCACGGACCTTCTGTAATTTGAACGAACTTTCAGTATTTCGTAAACTTTTGAAAAAAGAAAAAAAACATGCTACTTTTGTTTCAAAACTAATAAATAGCAGCTTAGAATGTTATGTGAACATTCAAATTCTGCACAACTATAGTTGTTTTTTTGTTTTATTTTTTTTATTTTCTCGAATTATTGAACATTTTCCAAATCAATAACACTCGCAAAATTTTCATTGATTTGTTCCAGTAAAGATGGATTTGAAAAGAAAATTAACTTGTACTGTAAGTTACTTCGTGCTGTAATTTCAACTATTTAAAAAAATAGAAAATAGTCTAAAAATATCGAACTCCAAAACTTCTGATTTGAATGGATTTGCGGCTTTTTTTTATGTCATCAGTATGCATAATCCTATGAGAGAATTTTTGCTGGGAATTTCCCATCTTATTTACCAATACTGTACGAATTTTCAACTTGAAAATAAGAAAAACCGGCTGTAGATTTCTCTGTAACTTTTAAGTTTTCCGTCTGGGTTGCCTTCTTGGTTCGTGAGCGTTTAATCATCAAAATAGAAAATGTGCAGGACATTGAAAAAGGAGATTCTGTGTAGGTTCGCGTACGAATCGCTCAACGCCAACATATGAAAACTCCGAAAAATGATTAGATTTTGGAAAATCGATTCATGAATTTGTCGAAAAATTACATTCATAGATTTAGCAGGGTGAAATTTGGTACTAACATTGATTTTTCTGTCCATTCTCTCACGTTCATAATTCGAAAAATTAGCGTCTAGCGGCTGATAAATTGTTCAGATTAAAAAAATTGACATTTTTTAATATGCTGGAAATTGCGTCGAATGCTCTTGACGTCATTGATCTTACGTTGTAGAAATAATCGATTTTTTGTGTCGCGGTGATCGGAAATTCCCGATATAGTGATTGAAGTTTATCGTAAAAAATTATTATTGAATATGATTATAATGTATCTACCCTTATCTTATTTACATGCTCGAAAATCGTAATAGATGATGGAGATATAACTGATATAATATTTATCAATATCGATTTACGATGACGCAACAGATTTTTTAATATAATAAATGAATAGACTCTTGAATTTTTCGTTGATACTTATAGCGATTCGAAAATTTCTCGTCCGTAATAAACGCCATTGTGAAATTTTACACTTTCATTCTTCACTTAATCATGAAAAATTGGTGAGTTTTTATAAAGTCAATAATTAAGTTTCTTTTCAAGTTCCCAGTCAATTATATTTTGACTGAGTCAATTGTACATTGACTGAAAAATCATGTGAAAAAAATTAATCAATGATCCAGTAACTTTAGGAATAGACAAAAAAAATTGGCAACAGCGCAATTCTTTTTGAGTTCGAATTGGGGGTCCCAGAGAAGCTTAAATCCGAAAATTAGTCACCCCATCTCCATAGGAAATTCCGCCATCTTAGATTAAAGGGGTGAGTTTCATTATTTTTAATATAACTCTCTTTCTCGTCATTTTTCGAAAAAAGTTATGAGTACAAAGTTGTTGAGAAAAAAATTCTCAACAAAAATGGTGGTAGGACAATTTTTATGAAGTGCATAATTATTGCAGTTAGAAACAAATTAAACGTAAAAAATGTTTTTACCCTTTTCCAATCGTTTTGGGGTATTTCCGTGATCATTCTAAACAGAGAATGATCATGTTTCGTAATTTGTTGCAAAACTGCATAACTGCATTTTTTATAAACAAATTACTGCAATAGAAAAATTTTTTTCTTATAAACTTTTTTATGATTTTTAAATGATCGAGTAATTTAACTCCAGATTATTGTTCTCCACGATTTTAGAATCAGCATATCGTTATGATCAACGTATGGTAGTCATTAATCACGAGTAACTCAATTCCACACCACCTCCGAGGTAGAGCTTTTGGCGCGTGTTTTTTAAGTAAATTCCCCTGTAGTATTCTATATATATATACAGAATACTATATATATAACACTATAGAATACAACATATAGAATACTACATATATAATACATATGTTATATATATTCTTAAAATTCTGTAATTTTTGTAATCCAAGAATCGTGGGAAAAAATTGGTTGTTGTAATAATTTGTTTATAACAAATGCAATTATGCAGTTTTGCAACAAATTACATAACATGAAGATTCTCTGTTTAGAATGATCATGGAAATACTCCAAAACGATTGAAAAAGGGTAAAAAAATTTTTTACATTTAATTTGTTTATAAATGCAATAATTATTCACTAAATAAAAATTGTCATAGGACCATTTTTGTAGAGAATTTTTTTCTCGACAACTTTATACTCGTAACTTTTTTCAAAAAAAGTCGAGGAAGAGAGTTATATTCAAAATAATAAAACTCACCCCTTTAATCCAAGATGGCGGAATTTTCCAAGGAGGTAGGGTGACTAATTTTCGGATAAGATCCTCTTGGACTCCCAAATCAAACTCAAAAAGAATTGCGCTGTTGCCAATTTTTTTTTTTTCTTTAGCATCATTTTGTATAAAGTTACTGGATCACAACGTCATCTAAAAACTATGGAGACAATGAAAATTACATCATTATCACAGTCCATTTGGCAATACCAGAAAAAAACGTCAATTTTGTTTCACTGTGTTATCGGGTAATGAAGTTGAAGTTGATTAACGTAAGTAAATGTTAAATTGCAGTAGCAGCAGCACAATTAGCGAGGGAGAACGATGGCATCGTTAATGGAGCAACGTCGGGGTGTACGTCATTGGGCACGGGAGCGAAAAAACCGAGGGGTGGACGGGGCTTTCTGCGCTCGCTGCTGTGCTGCCTCGGGCGCGGTCGGGGCCAGGGCGGCAGCTCCAAGAGCTCGAAGGCGAGCTCCCTGCAGGGCGACGGCCGACGCTCCCCGTCCCCGGGCAACGGCTCGCCCCGCTTCATACTCCCCCCGGTGCGTCACCAGGACATGCACAAAAAGTGCATGGTCATCGACCTGGACGAAACATTGGTCCACAGTTCGTTCAAGCCGATCAACAACGCGGACTTCGTCGTGCCCGTAGAGATAGACGGCACCGTGCACCAGGTCTACGTCCTGAAAAGGCCGTACGTCGACGAGTTCCTCCAAAGGATGGGTGAACTTTACGAGTGCATACTGTTCACGGCCAGCCTTGCAAAGGTTAATTACACATCAATTGCGCCAGTTTTGCCCTTTCCCGGCTATATTTAGACCTCAGGGCGCTCGCTCTTCTGGAAAAACGACTCTGTCAAAGTCGTGGCGACATTGAAATCTACTGTAGAAACGACACGAGGGGCTGGAAATTGGAACCTTCAAATTTTTCTGAAGAGGACAAAAAAATTTTATTTTTTGTTTATTTTGCATGAAAAACTAGACAATTTGGCATTTTTTTTTACTTTCTATTGTAATCGTTACTTTTGGAAACGTTTGAGAAATGTGTGAAAATTTGAAAACCCAATGTTTAAAAATTTCGGTAAATTGAATTTTTAAACAGTTTTAATAGTGTACATGATTTTTGAAATTAGAAAAACATTAAGAGTATTTGAAAATAACTGAGTGGACGAATTGAATCTTTAAAAAGTTTAATGTTAAAAAATTCTAAATATTGAAAAATGTTGGAGCGTTTGAAAAATAAGTAGGAAGACACGAATATTATAGTTATTTGATAATGAATATAAATTTTTTAACTATTTTTGATATTTCTAGAAAAATTTTCGAAAAATCACTTACGCAAAGAGTTAAAGAACTGAAAAACTTACAAAAAATGTGTACAGATTTGATGCATTTTTTGAACATTATAATTAATGATGTAGTGCTTGGAAAAATCGTGGTCAGAATCAAAAATTTGAGAAATTTTCCTAATTTACAAAGTAAGGAGAAAACTTTTATCAATACAATAATTAATTGAAATAATATTTTCCCCTCTTTTCACATAAAGTGTTTGATTAAATTTGCATTTATATGTGCAAAAAACGAATCTGCATTTTTGAAAGAGTTTTTCGATGAACTAGAAAATTAATGTAAATAACATTCTGATAATGTGGTAATGAGCTGCCACCTTGAGCACGCGTCGAACCTTTAAATTGGATCGATCGCGCTTTTACACTTCAATAATAATATGCTCTTTTTGTTCTCTTCATAATTATAAACTTGCTCTTTTTTTTTGCAGTACGCAGATCCCGTGGCGGATTTGCTCGACAGGTGGGGTGTTTTTCGTGCTCGACTCTTCCGCGAGTCCTGCGTTTTTCATAGGGGAAATTACGTCAAGGACCTAAATAAGCTAGGCCGCGATTTGCAACAAATTATCATCGTCGACAACAGCCCTGCGAGTTACATTTTCCATCCCGACAATGCGGTAAAATCATAGTTTTTGTTGTTGTTTTCAACAATACCTAGAAAAAAATAATGATACAGATAAACATTAATGAAAATAAAATTGAAAGTGGGAAATTATTTGTTTATCTTTCACAGGTGCCCGTTGCGTCGTGGTTCGACGACATGACCGACTCAGAGCTCCTCGACCTCATCCCCTTTTTCGAGAAGCTCAGCAACGTCGAAAACGTCTACACGGTTTTGTGTAACAGCAACCACCCGTACAATAGCCAATTGGCTGGCTCAACCCAGCAGGCCAACAACTCTATGATACCCGGTCCCATCGGCGGCGCTTCCTAGCCCCGTCGAAACTCTGGCCATTCTCACGAAACTATGGCCAGTTTCACGATTCTTCCCCGGCGTACCCTGACGCTTTTGAGGCGGCGGAGGACCTTCTTCGACGGGCTCTCGCTCTTCGCTCATCGAATGCTGCTGCTGACATGCCGCGGCGGCAGCGACCAACGTTCCCCCCCGCTCGCCGCCGCCGACAAAGGAACGTCTAACTGATTCGGGCGCGAGTCGTAGTTGTTTTTTATACGAAAAATAGTGCACAAGATCGCACGGGACATATCGATCTTGACGATGAAGAGAGAAAGAGAGACTATTATTTTACGACTAAGGGTTATTCGCTCAGCGTTTGTATACCGATCGTCCGAAACCCCGACTGAGAAATCGTAACGAAAGTCATTGTTTGTGGTGGGAGGATTATTAAGGCCGCGTTCGCAAAGTCGACTCGTTCGTGGATGTATACCGAGATTCATTTCTGTTTTGATGTTTTATTGAAGGCGACACTTAACGTTATAACACAAACCTTGAAATTGTGCAATGGTTCGTTGGAAGTGATTCAATGTCGAAAATGAAATTATTTTCTGTAAAAAAATATATGTTTATAGGGGGCACATGATATTGACAGATGTGCTAGAATTATGAAAAAGAGGTATTTAATTTTGTCGTGTTAATTAGGTATCCTGTTGTACTGATTTTATGAGAAAATTTTCTCAGCTTGTTGATATTTCAGTTTTTGGTGATTGATTACTGAGAGAAAAGTGACGGTGGTGTATTGTCACTATTACAGTCGATTTTTTATTTTTTGATCCTCCGTTGACTTGATCAAGATTATTTCTGCAACAAAAAAATAGTTTGATTATACTTGAGTATTGCTTATTTTTTTAAAATATGATGGAAAATCGTGATAGTTGAATAATATCGAATTTAGATCGAACTGAAACTCGGCGCATTTGTTCTTGTTGACTTTCCGAACGCACGCATGCTTGTTAGTCCAGGAATGGGCGATAGTTCGTCGAGTATTAATGTTTTGGTGTCAATATATTTTCGGTTGTGAATCTTCTCTATCAAAAATTAATGTTTTCATAAACTTATGAGTTCTAGAATCTCGACCTGAATTTTTACTTGAATGAACGTTTTTTTCTGAATGAAAATGCACAAGTATACGAAAATTTAAAATGAACAAATTGAGATTAGATTGATTGTATTTTTCTATTTTTTGATTAGAATCGTTTATATTTTTAAAATTAACCATTACTGTTTTTAACACTATAACTGAAACTTCGAAAATTTTGCAATCTGTAAGTTTATGAAATTTTATATACATGTATATGTAAATTTTTCTTCATTTTTTTTCAAATGTAGAAACCAATTTAAAAACTGTTGACAACATTGATCAAAAATAAGTTTTTACACAGAACTCCTAAAATAGTAAAATACCCGATCATTTATATTAACGCCAAAAATATCGTTACTCCAAGAAATCGATTCAAAAGGCTGATAACTGTTTTTTGGAATCATCGATACGGAAATCGCCCATTCCTAACTTGCTAGGTCAAAATCGTCGAATCGTAACATTCCGGGAACACTGGACACAATACGATACAAGTAGATTGACAACGCTCATATCGCGTGCCTTTCTTCCTCGCGAAAATCAAGATAACTTGATCACGAAACTTTTGTGCTTAGTTTCAAGATCAATTTCACAGGGTTGGGGATTAGCTTTGGTTTGAAAAATAATTCGGCGATTTTGACAGGCTTCGGTAGAGCCAGTGATAGCAGCGAGTTGCCAAGCCGCGAACCTGTACATTAGGCCGAAAGCAATGTGATTCTAGATAAGAAGAGTAAAAATTCAAAAGGTGCCAAGTGTCATTTCGATGAGTTTCACTGTGTCGTTAAACTACGTGAGGATGAGAATCATCGAATTATCACTTTGCATATTTTGAATTTTTACTCCTCATGAAGTGCTTCTTATTACGTTTTTTTTTGCGTCGCCTTTTTCTCGAATTCCCTGGCGTTTGAAATGAAAGAGTTTTTAACTTTAATTATTTCGGGGTAAAATGATAAGTTGAACATTAAAACTTTTTACTTTCGGACGCTCATGTCCTAATGCATTCCATGAGTGCTATTTCCCCCTAAAATCCGCCACTTCTACCTACAAAATTTTTTTTTAATATTTAGATATCTTTTACACTGACACCATTGTAGTTTTAAACATTATAAGGAATTCTTTGATCTTTTCGAGAATTCGGGGTATATCCGAAAAATTGTGAAAATATGTTGAATTTGGAAAATTTTCAAAAAATTATAAAATGTTCCAGAAATTATGAAAATTCTGTACATTTTTCAAAATATCAACAATTTTCTTTTCAACATTTTTAAACATTTTCACAAATCCAAAAATTTTGATCAATTCAGAGAACTTTGAACACTTATCGTGGCTAATTCGCGAAAATATTCAATTTTCTGTAAATTTTCCAAATGCCGAAAATTTTGAGAGCCATACATTTAATAAAGTTTTAAATATTTTCGACAAGTCGGAAAATTTTTAGAAAATTATAAAATTTTTGTAAACTTGTGAAAATTTCGAAAAATTACAAATTTTCGAAATGTTTGTGGAATTGCAAAATTTTTCCATGTTTCTAAAACGTTTCGGATTATTATTCAAATCGTTGAAAATTTCTGAAAACTGTCGAAATCGTTCAAAATTTCCGCAAAGCGCTGTGAAGCAACGTGAGAATAGCTGCGATCGAATCAGATCAAGTAAAAAAAATTTTTTTTCAACTCTCTCCAATTTTTAGCGGAGAAAACTCGAATTGCGACTTGAAATATCAACCCCCTAAATTTGCCCTAAAAAAAATTGTTCCCCCCAAACTTCTCCTTTAAAGTTTTGTCCCCCTAGAATTCCCTCTGACAACCCAAAAAAATCCTAAATTTCGGGGGAAAACCCCTAAACTAGCAACACTGGGAAATTGAGACAAGAAATTTGTTTATGTATGAAACGAAACTCATGTGTCAACCGCCAGGGTTCGTTTCGAGTACAATCCGATTAGCACAAGTTTCGATGGCTCCAAGTATGGACAAGCGACGCGTCATTCCAGGGATCACATTTTTTTTTTTTTTTCCGTAAAGCAATTATCGTGCAATTTTTCACCGAGTTTTTTTCGCCATGAGAAACTATGATCGAGTCGTAATTCATCAAATCATCAATCTTTGGGTTTCACTTTTCACCAATTATGGGTTATTTTAAGGCGTTGTGAAGTTAGTTCATTGAGGGGGAGGGGGATGGTATGCGTTTTTTTGTTTTGGTTTTTTTCACAGAGGGAACAGATGTCCAGTGTCTGCCGTATTTAAACTTTTAGAGAAACCCTAAAATTATACTAGAGTTTTTTGGTGTGTCAGAAATGTATTAAATGTTATAGAATTTCTGCGTTCTTCCAAGATTTATTTTTTTGGTATTTGAAAGTTGAAAATAATTTATGTTCCAGTAATCAGAAAAATCTGTTTCATGTTTGAATGGTATAAGTTTCTAGTAATTGTACTTTAATTACAATAGTTGACAAATTTTCACATTTACGTATTTAAATTTTTGCATTTAAAATCATTCAAAGTTCAAAATGATAGGGAATTATTATTTTTAATTTTTTTCTACCGATGCAAACATTGAATGTTCAGCTTATGAATTTTTGAAATTGAATTTATTAACCTCTTGTAAAAATTATTTGCATTTCAAACTATTTATTTTTCGAATATTATTTTTTTAATCAAATTTAAACATTCTGATGTTTTCATTTCAAGAAATTGAAATGTTACAATTTTTACAATAAACAGTTTTCCTACGCAATTTTCATCCGAAATCTTTTGCGCGAAATCGAAGGTTCAAAAATATAAAAAATGTTTCATTAAATCCTTACAAAGTGTAGAAA
The DNA here is from genome assembly GCA_030522785.1 of Platygaster equestris. Lineage (NCBI taxonomy): Eukaryota > Metazoa > Arthropoda > Insecta > Hymenoptera > Platygastridae > Platygaster > Platygaster equestris. The sequence continues at coordinate 30,836 of JAPYZK010000315.1, forward strand.
ATTCGCTAAAATTTTAGTTTTCAGAGTTGGTAGGCACCCTGAATTTTAATGAAACTTCTCTAAATTGTAAAGCAGCAATCGGGACATATTCGTCAATTTTTCCCTTCCTTTCAATAAGCTACACCGTTCGTTCTTAATATTATATTGAACGATATCAGAAAATTCTTCCAGGACACATATTACATACTTTTCCCTATTCGTTGAATGAATTTAATTTCACGTCAGTCCTTTTGTCATCTTGCAATAGTACTAACGAAAAAATTCTTCGATCGTTGGTACAATTATTTGAAATATTCTGTTTTTAGCGACTCGGAAAGTAACGAATTTAAAGAATTGGGCATAATGGGATTCTCGTGTGATATTTGAACGTCATGAAAGTGCAAATTTATAGGATACTTGGACGTTTCGAAAATTTTCGTTTCGCAACAGTGCTTCCATATTTTTTCACCAGCTATCGAAACAAAAAATTTTAGTTCATTTCTAGAGGCCAAAAACTTGACATTGCGTCATTGTCCTACCGCCACGGTCCGTGCTTCGCGCTATACCCTCGCGTCTCGATCAGTGATTTGTTTTTTAGCTTTGGAATAAGGTAAAAAAATTTTTCTTTATTAGCATAAAAAAATGTTGGAAGGAATTGAAGATTTTATCGAAAACGAAATGATTTCCAAATGTATATTTGCTTGGATTGTACAAAATGTCAAGTGGAAAATTGTCGCGACGATTCTCTAGTTTTTGTTACAATTTTTATACGTGATTTTTGATATCGAGATTGAGGGTCTTCGTACTTTATGTAGAGGTAGAATACGTACGATTTTGTACAAAGGTATAAATGACAATGTAAAATAGCGCGCTATACATATAATGACGGGATTGTTTAATTTGCGAGAATTTTTGATAGATGCATATTGTACGAAGCATATTACATACATCCATTGACACTGGTGGATCTGTGGGATGGGGTAAATATTCTAAATCTGCGATTTTTATGAAAATACGTTAGGGATCAGGTTTTATGACAATTCGATTTTTACATACAGTTTTGAAATTCTAGAAAACATAATTTGTTTGGAGTTTTGTTCTGGATGAATATTTCAAAATATATGGTACCCCCTGGCCCCGAAGGAAATTCTACATCCACCAATGTTTATGAAAATTATGAATGTTCGTATGGTGGTGCACATTTTTTTACGATGATCGCAAAATTGTATGATGACGAGTAATTGATTTTTTTGTTTTACGAATGATGTTCATAACTTGAGAAATGCGTGCCACTAAAAACGATCAACACATAAATACTGCCATGGATTCAAATGTGAAATCATCTCTTCCTACGTTGCGCAAATGAAATTTACATAATTGCGTTGTAATGATTTATTATATGCTATTCGATTACGAATACTGATACATTGATTATTATATTATTTCCAACGTATCGTATAATTTTAACAACCTAACGCTTCAGTACCGTTAGCAGATATTTTCGTTGTTTCTGTGCGTTTAAAATGGATCCAGGGCGACATTTTTGTTTGCAATTCGAACGTTTAGAGGCAAAGGTTTGCGATTAATTATTGGATTGTGTAAACGAAATTTTTTAGATCTGTCGTGTTCTGCGCTCTTGCAGGGTTTAATTTATAAGATATTTTTTGCAATAATGACGGTTATAATTTGTTGTACCTTTGCGTTTGTTTTCTCGCGTTGATTTTTATCGATTTTCAACTGCGATGTAACGATGTATTCCGATTTTTCATTAGTTTCGGCTTTTTTCGCGGTGTTTTTGCATCTTCCATTGATTACGACTTAGTACAATAGATTTCTTGGTAAACTTTGATTTTGTTGGATTTTGTAATCTTTGGCATTAGATTTTCTAAAGTTGATATTGAATCTTATGTCAGAATTGAATTTTCTAAGAGTCAAGAATTTCCAATTCTAAATAACTTCAAAATGGAAGACAACTGAATTGTAAACAATTGTTCTAATTCTGAAAATCAGTCCTGAAAAGTAAAAAAATGATTTAATTGTAAAAAAAGTTGCGTATTTTCAGAAAAACCTATTATCAAATTTTACAGAAGCCGCAATTGAAATTTTACCATGATTTGTATATTTTTATTCAGCCTGATACGATTGTATTGTTCGTCAAAGTTTTGAGCGATAATGGTTTACAAAGTTGTATTTTGTGATAAGCGATCGTTGCAAAATATGGAGCGTAATTTTCTAAATTATCAACAATATTGGCGTGTAACATTGGCGATTTTCTCGGTTTTGAAAATAGGGAATCAAATTTTTGTTTCGCATTAGTCACAAACTCAAATATGTAATGAGCAGTTGTTTACTGCTGGTTGAAATCGCGTCAGCGTTACAGGCGAGTATAATTTCATTTCTAAAAAGTGCATATTTGAAATAAGGATCATGTATAAAGTACTACAGAGACGCGGGAATTCGACATTTAACAATTTTTTTGATGGAATTCAGAGTTTTGGGCACGTAAATATGATTTATGACATTGCCTTGATTTGTAAATAAACGGGACTTCGATTTATGAAATTTTTATGTTACGAAGGAAAAATGCTGTTTTTCGATTTACGAAATTGCAAGTAAAACCGTTCTTAAGCTTTTTCTATAAGTAGTCCAATGTTTTTCAACATAAGAAAAGGTATTTTTACACAAAACAGCTGCGTTTTCGTAAATCAAACAGCTCCGCTGGTTCTGTTGAAGATTTAAAAAATGATGTAACATCTGCTGCCCCCTGATATGTCCAGTTTGCTCTGTGATTCTGTGTTTCATAAAAAATATATATGTTTGATATAACAACGTTTTCTCAATTTTCCTGGCACATTGAATGATTGTTTGAAAATTGGATGATGAATTCACATGTTGAACTCTTAAACTAAAAGAATGAAATTAGTAAAGAAATGAGTTGAAAAAATGTATTGATTTTTAATTCAACCATTTAATTTGAAGTGTAGGAGTTGAAATGTCGAAAATTTTTGATTTAATCGTTGCATTCAAAGCATTAAATTGTTGCAAATTTTGGAATTTCTTAACTTTCGAATTAAAACATGTTTGCACTTCCTCCTCCACTTCAATTAATATTGGGGTAAGTACTTGAAAAAATTTACTTCGATAGTAGTAACTTTAAGGTAGTTTTTTGGGTTTGTTGCAATTAAAAAGTTGGAAATTTTAACGATTTTGTCGCAAGTAGCCATATTCTTAGTAAAGTTCCTGTGAGTGTGCGACGTGTCTTTGTCTTACTTGTGGGAACTGTATCAAATTGTACAAAAAATATGGCGAACCGTTATGACAGCTGATAACAGTAATCATACATAAAATTGAATAATAAACATTAATAACCGGTAAAATGAAGAATTGATTTGTGATGATTAATTTAAAGGTGAAAGTTTATAGACCAGCATATAAACTATGAAGTAACGTACTAGGGCAAAGCCACAACAATATTTTAACAACACAAACAGAGAGGTTACAATTTTTTTGCCACCAAAAAAATTCGAGTCTAAATTGTCGAACATCTTATCACTTGATAATATCATCGTTCATCCTTGCTTGAAAGAGGAAGCAAAGGGTAAGATTCCAGAATTATTAATTTATATTTTGAAAAAATCTAAAAAATAGAACAGTCCAATCAAAAATTTCATTTTCGACAATGTTCAAAAAATGTAAGGATCCAAAATATCAACTTGTACAATTCATGTAATTTCATATGACAGTAATTAATGTGTGATTCTGAATATTTACCGTCATTTCTTATGACAGTGAGCAGTAATTATTGTGAACAATTGAAATTTAGTTTAAATAAAACATTGTTTGAAGTTTCGAAATGGAAAATTGAACATGCTAAAACAAAATGTAAATACGCGCACATATATGGAACACAAGAAAATCGTCATGAGGAATTTGGAAAGAAATGAAAGAAGAAAAGTCAACATGACATAATGATGCAAAACTCTTTATAGCAGCTCACGAAATGCTTCAAGTATGAAAAAAGAAAGACTCACCAGTGCCTTGCGCCACCCGAGTCACTCCACAGGAATCGGCTACATTCAAATACCCCATAACAACAGCAGTATCTATCGCCCTGGCAAGATGCGCAAATATTATCAAGCGTCCCTCGTCGTCATCGCAGTCTTCAGCGTCATTTCCCTCCTCATCTACAGACACCAATACAACAAACTCCACTACATCCTCCAAGTATTCGACTACTTTGGCCAAGCCAACCCCAAATTGCCCAACTGCACGGAAAACCTCTCCAGAAGCCTTGTCTACCTAAGCGAACCCATCCCATCCTGGCAGCGTATCACCAACGACCTCTACATCTACTCATCCTACAACGTCCAAGAAAAAACAGTCCGATCCATCGCCTTTGGCAAAATCATCCCTAATGACCTCAAATGTCACGTTTTCTTTGAAGATGAAATCCTTCCAATTTCTGGTTCATTTTCCCACTTGAAAATAGAAAATCCAGGACTTGAAGGTTCAGACCATGCAGGATTTTACTTAAATTGCGAGTATGCCGAGGGACAGCAAAAACCAGTAGCCATAAAATATTTCACGTCTTCAGAAACTGAGCATAATGATGTTCCCATCATGTCCGTCAGAACACCCTCTGCTAGTTTGGACAGCGAAGAAAGCGCTATCTGCGTGGCGCCGCCTTTTGACAAACCGATAACTCAAATTGACATGGCCTCTTTTTTGAGTCTCCACGAGTTGCTCGGTTTCCAGCACTTTGTGGTTTACGACCATGGAATTCCAGCGTCGTTCAACCTGGAACTGAAGAACCCTATGCGATGGAAGTTCAGCTATGAAACTGTACCCTGGAATTTCCCTTTCCCTGGAACCGACGTTGATACGATGAAAAGCGTTATTGAGGCTGACTGTTTGCATCGCATGATGAATCGTGTCGCATTTGCAGTGACATTGAGCTGGCAGGAGTACATTGTGCTCCAGTATTACGATGATTTCAACACCATATCCAATTTAGTGTCGGCTCTGGAGAAGAGGAAAATCGTGGCCAGCAGATATTCCATGAAAAGCCTGGTTTTTTGTACGGAGCAGGAAGATGAAACAGCAGATGTGACAACTGCCACTATTTTTAAGAAAAAGTATAGTTATCCTAATATTGCTCAACGACGTTCTGTGGACGTTTGCAGGCCGAACGAGGCTCTTTGGGCCCAGAATTTGGAGAAAAAAGATGTTTCGAGTCATTTGATTACAGTGAATCGGTACCAGCAATGCCATGGTGCCTCGAGTGCAGATTTGCAGTCCAAGACTTTGGACGAGTCAATTTTCAAGTACTCCAGAAATATTCATCATTCTGTAGTTTATAGGAGATTTGCTACGAAAGAATCGAATTTGCATAATTCTAAACTTGTTGCTGCCGTGCTTTAGCCTTGACTGTATAAGTCGATTGTAAAAATACGCTTTTTTGCAAGGTGCAATTTGTGATAGGGACGGGAAGCTGATTGATGTTGGATTCAGTTTTTCAATTGGAAATGTCGATAATTTTTGTAACTAATTTAGTTGACGCTTCTTTTTGGTTGATCACATTCGATTTATTTGGATCTAGTTTTTAATGTTGATTTAGTACCTTCAATAATTTCGACATTTTTTCAAAATGATTCATATGTTCATTCAAACCCAAGCTTAAATGAACGTTCGACTGGTACAAGCAGGAAACCAATAAAAAATTCTTAATAAATCACTATTAAATCGTCATAAAAAATAAAAATACTCAACTGATTTTTCCCATCCCTAATTTGTGAGACTGCGTTTGCTTTGCCATTTTTTGTACATATTAGAAAAAATTTTATCAACTCATGAGATCTTAGAATAATTCAGTTTCTCGGAATTCAGCGTTTCACTGTGGGATAATCTTTGTGATTCTGAAAAGCACAATGTCGATAACGTACAATTGGAAGAATTTCAGTAAGACATAGTTTTATTATACTTTTTTATGGGCACAACAATTTTTTGTGCAACTGTACAATAAATATCGACGCTTACATCATTTCTTCTTCTATTTGTATTTCTTGTACAATATCCCCTTCATATTTAACGAACTCAATTACATTGATATCTATTTCTTCTTGAATTTCAGGTAAATCTTTCCCTGGTCGTTTTAGGCTTTTTGCATTAGCCTCGTGTCGCGCTCGATGTCTTTTCAGATCTCCTTTTTGAGTAAAACTGAACGAGCAAATGTCGCAAGTGAACGGACGTTCAGCGTTGTGAATGCGCATATGAACTTTCAAGTGTGGTCCTCGAAGAAATTTTTTTCCTGTATCAGATGATAATGTTGAGTTAATTATTTGAATTTATAATTGAAATGGTTGAAGATTTCTCAACAAAAAAAAGTCAAACTTAATCTCGAACATCAAAGTGGACATGCACATTTCATGTACAATAAAACTGGAAAACCATGGCTACACGGCATGTGTTCGTTGTTAGAAAATTGCATATCTTTTTGTTCGATTCAAAAATGTATCGATCAAACTTTCTTCAAGTAACTGAAAAACCTTATTGATGGGGATAAGTGAAGTGACCTCGAATGATCATTACTTCCTTGGTAATTTTTTTACTTTTTGTGTAATTAAATAAACAGAATCGCAAATTTACCACATTTTTCACATTGATGTTTGCGTTCTTCAACAGGCAAATGTATCATCAAATGCTTCGACAAACTTTGCTTGTAGCTGGAAAGAATAACAAATTATTATCCTCAGTTGACGACAATTGAGTCATTTTAAAAACGAAGAATTTTTTCGTGTTATTTACATACTTGAAAACTTTTCCACAATGTTCGCAAGTAAAACTTCCTAATTGGTGGCGTTGAGCGTGATTCCAACGTGCGGTGTAACTTCTGCAAAGTAAAAGAAAATTTTAAATTCATCCAAAAAACTTCATTATATTCATGTGAAGAATTAATATTTTTCTCCAACACCGAAAGTTATGCTCTTCAGTGAAAATTTACAAGGGTGACAAGTGCCATTCCAATAGTGTTCAATATTCTATCAAATTGCGCTAAGGAATAGCGCTATCGAAATATCACTTAGCGCTTTCTGGATTTCCACCCTTCAAATGTGAAAAATTACCGAAAAGATTTGCCGCAAATTTCACAAGTGTGTGGTTTCTCATCGGTATGAATGTGCTCATGATCTTTGAGAGTTAAAGCAGTCGCTAGTTGCTTTCCACAAAATCTACAAATGAAACAATTTTCTCTTTTTGGTCTCCTCGCCATAAGTCTTGGACTCGGCTCTACTTTGTGGATTTGTCGAAGATGTGTTATAAGTGGCTTCAATTTTTCGAAGTGCTCGTTGCAATGCTCGCAGTCGTATCCAAAATGTAAATCTCGATGAGTTTTCTGCAACGTCACTCATTTTTACTACATAGCAAAAAAATCTCATGATAAATATTCAAACTACCAGAGCATAAAAAAAGAATATAAAATAATAAAACTATTACAGAAAAAACATGAAAATCGATTATTCACCATATTCGATCGTCGATGGAAACTCTTTCCGCAAATGTCGCATTGGTAGTTTTTTACACCTTCGTGGACGGACAATTGATGCTCCCGAAGTCTCGGTCGGTCCCGGAAAGAACGATCGCAGATAATGCATTTGAATTTTTCCAAGCATTCAGGATCGTGTATCTAGGAACAATAATTCTTCGTTAATTTTATTCTTATTTACGAAGCCTTATTTTTAATTACAAGGTACTTGCATTTCGGTGCTTTTCGTAAAATTCTTCATCCGTAAAAACTTTTGGGCATACAACGCATTTAAATATTTTTGCACTTGGATCGTCCAAGATTTCTTGTTTGTGTTTCTGAAAACATTTTCTGGTTTATTTCAAATAGTTTCTTCCAACACAAAAGTTTTTTCCCCATTGTGCAAAACCAACCCTCAAATGCCTCTTGAGTTTATGATCAGTCGAAAATGCCACATTACAATACTTGCAAGCGAATTCAGGAAACTTTTGCTTGCACTTGTTCTCCTCGTGAACTTCCCATTGCCATCCGTGAGAAAAAAATTTACCACACACACGACACGCAAATTTTAGAGGGAACCTTTTAAAAGCACCATGCTCGGTTTTTTTGTGTATGTACAGCTCGTACAAAGAACTGCAATCGACTCTGCAAAGTTTGCATTTAGAAGGTTTTTGCTCGTGAATGTAACAATGTTCCTCTAAATTCTCGTCTTCCTCCAGGGCGACATTGCAAACATCGCATCTTACATAATTTACAGACGCAACTTGCGGTTGGAAGTCATTCGAAGAACACAGGTTTTTGTCTACTTTCTTTTTAATTTTCGGCTTCTTTGCTGTTGCTGTGGGTGTTGGGATGTCTTTCTTAATTCGGGGAATCTTGACCTTTGCAATGCTTGGAACAATCGCGGCGTTATTAAAGGGTACTATCTTTAAATTTTGTTGCGGAAGTTGAGAAATGCTAGGTAGGATTCGAAAAGTCAGATTAGGATTTCCAGAATTTGGAGGTAAATAAATCAATTTGATGTTGGATGAGGGGCTAATCTGTGGTGGTACATTCGCTACATTTTTGGTGTTCAAAGGAACAAGTTGGATAGGTTTCACAAACACTGGACCAGGTTTTTGGGAAGTTGTTAGTAGGATATTTTTTGGTTTTGATTTTTTTGGAGATATCGGAGTAGGGAGTTCATGTGATTGGATGATGTTGCTTTTGGAAACTGTTTCCAGCAGTTTTGGGGCCTCATCCAAGTTTTCAGGGTCTGATTCGTCCAGAAAAATGGGAGAAGTAGCTTCCATAGTTTGATTCGTGTTTTCGTCGAAAGGTTTGGATTTTTCTTTAGGCTGTAATTCTTTGTCAAGCATTGATAAATGCGTGCTTTCTATGTGGTGGTGAAAAGTTTGTGTATCTGGTAAAATTCTGTCACAGAATTGGCACAAGACGGGACATTGCTGCTCTTCAAGTTTTTCCAGGATTTGTGGAGGGTCTTCGTTGAGATTCATTCGCAAATTCAAGTCGACTTGGACTGATTTCATTAGGAGTTGGTAACTTATGTTCAAGCTGTGAAAGCATTGCTGGCAGATGTTTGAAGGTAGTTTATCTAATGGGTCGATCTGAAAAATGAAATGTCCTTTGTCAATTCGATATTAAAATCAATGATTTGGCACTAGTTAAATGTTTTTGGTAAATGCAGATTTTTTTTTATATTAAAATTTGTTACTAGTGGCATTGTAAGTGAAAGTTTATACACTGATTGTGAGTTTCACCTTTAAAATACTCATCAAGTTATTAATGACCAAAAGTGACATTTTTTCCAGAAAATCAGACTATAGAAATATGTCAAAAATGCAGACATCATAAAAAATAATAGTTTCAAGTGCTGCATTCAGCCAGTGCCTTGTCTATTCTTTAAATTGCGTGTATACTTTTATTGGCAAACATTTGTTGATTTTTTCAACAATTTCAGATATGTCCCCAAAAATTGGAACGTAGTCTATCACTGTGTCCCCGCACAATCTGCACATTTCTCCTGAAACGTCTGGAAATAATGTAGAAATGCGATACAAATTATACATATTTTTTCAATGTTTTTAGTTTTCAAATTTAAAAATTGTCAGGTACCCATAATTTTTTCCATCCTTGATTTGTTCACTATTTGTGCATTAACTGCCATATCAAAAGGTCTAAAAAAATGGAAAAACTGTCGATGTTCATCAATAAAAATTATGCAAAATCGTGTTTTGCATAACGTTGGTGATTCGATGCAATATTTACATTAAAAAATACAACAACTGCTGACAACTGTCAATTGCTTGCGTAAATAAATAATAAACGAACGTCGGCCATTCTATTTTTGCCTTCTTATTGGTACAGTTCCAATAAACAAGACAAAGCAGAGTAATACTGGTAATATGTCGCATTGTTTCGCACTCATGAAATCTGTACTAAAAACATGAACGTTCGCGCTTGCGCAGAAATTTCGTAAAAATGTAGAATGTTTGATTGTCGCAATTGTCGCAAATTGTCGGAAACAGTCGGAAATGTCCAGAAATGTCGTTATTGTCAATTGTTGTGGTCAGTTGTAGTCACTGATATTTAACAATATTTAAATAACAAACACGTTAATGCAAATTTGAATGGAAAATCATGGTAATACTCGGCAAATTTTCTCAAGTTTCGAAATGTTTGCGCAATTTTAGCAAACTCGTGGGAAACGTGACGAGCAACAATGGTCGTTTATTTCTGAAAAGTGAAATGTAAGTGCAAATTGTCATTTTCTGAGAGGTTATGTGGAGGGTTTTTACATTTGCTAATTTTTTTAATAACTCATAAATAAATTACCGTGGCTTGTCCTTAATTCGATTGTATTTCATATACTTTTATCTATCGGGTAATTGCAAACTGAATCTCAGAATTCCTGAGTTGAAATTTGTCTGTTACAAATGATTAGAAAATTGTTTTAATTTTCAAAATGGAAATATGCAACCCTTCGTTCTATAAAGTTGTGCTTAAAAATAACAATAATGTAGGATGTAAAAAATGTCTTGAACAAAAAAGTTCAGTTTCTGAAATTGTATTCAAAAAATTTAGATAATACAAATTCCAGAGTTCAACACTCAGTCTAATTCTATCGTATATTTCATGAAAGCAGAAAATTGAAATGAATAATGATATGAAAAAATCAATAAATTCGGAAAGTTTTGCCGATATCCCAATAGTGAATAACATGAATTTTCAGCCAATGCCAAAATTTGTTGAATGGAGGGGGAGTACAATTGTCATCGATGTTTCACACAACCACTCGTGCAAATGGGTTGATGGAATTCTTTGACGAAGAACAAAATTGGGGAGCGCTGAAAATAAAGACAGGTCGTGCCTGGACTAAGGACGAACTGAGGCTGAAAAGCAACGAGGATCTGCACAAATTGTGGTAGGTGTGAGCTCACTTATTACATGAATAAAGATGATTATAAATTTCATAGTAAAAAATGAAAATTTTTAAAAATGTTGAGATAAAGAAAAAGTTGTCAAACTACCTGATAAATTATTGATTGAGAGCAGGTTTGTGTTGCTGAAGGAACGTAACATGCTTAAGACAATGGAGCATGCCTATAATGAGGAGTGCCGCATATTTCCAAATCCTGAACGGATAGATAAGGTGGAGGATAGTATGGAGAATCTGGAGCTTGTGGTGCGTGAAAGGAACAAGGCCTATCACTTGCTTGAGACAGGCGAACATGGCGAGCGACCCACCGAAATGGTCCCCAGTGTCATTGGTATTTTCAAACTTATCAAAAACTGGAATTTTTAAACTTGCAAGAAGTTTTGTTGTAATTTTTGCAGTTTTTAATTTGAATTTTATAATACTGCTATATACTTTCTCATAGTGAGATTTTAGCCATTTTCTGAGACAAATTTTGAAATTAGTTGATTAATGATTTTTTTTGGAATTAAAAATAATGTATTTTCAACCATGTATAATGAAAAATTCACAATTTTAAACACTTCTTTAAACGATTGGCAAACCCACTCTTTGCAGGTAACTCATTCTGGTACCGCAAGTGCCAGCACATCATGCCCAAGTCCTTAAACAGAAAGTGGCGTGAAAGACACTTTTTCGGTGACGGCGGTGCTGCTGGGGAAAAATTCAGACGTTATTTCGGCGAACGAATAGGCTTGCAGAATCGCAAGGATCGAAAGTAAATATACTCAATTCCCATCCAATTTTTATTTTCCTTTTTTCAATAGGGAAAGTGACCAAAAAATGAAAGCGAAAAATAATTGACGCATATTTTTACTTTTTCGGATCAACCAACAATTGAAGGACATTTCAACATTGTTGAAATGCAAAGAACAAATATTTGAACTGAAAAAGTTCTCGAAAAAGTCTCGATAAGTCCTTAACAATCGAACTTGAACAGTCTTTAGGCACATATTGAGAATTTCAACAGTCCTGAACAAATAACCTGACTTTTCTCTTTGAAATTAGAAATCGTCAGTATGAGATGAATTGTAAAAATGTAGCATTCTTAAGTTTTTAATGTTATTGCTCTATTTATAACGGCTTTCCAATTTACTTCCAGCACTGCTATGAATCAAGTCATGCAATTGCTGAAGCGTTTCCCAAACTTGGACATGGAAGCACTCAAGAAACAATACCCCACTGTCAACATTGAGAAGGCTAAAGCGCACTTCAAATCTCGACCTCACGCACTTCCGGAATAAATGAGTCGAGATGACTGGAATTATATTAATTCATTAATGATACAATGATTATATAGAAGGGGCTGTCTATAAAATATGTCACATGATTGGGAAGTGACAGAAATACATGTGGCTTGCGAGAGTAAGATGCAGACATCCAAAAACTTGACGTACTTAATGGGTGGCCTGTAATATAATTGGTAGTATTATATAATGTATGATATGTAATCCACTGATCAATTAATTAATGATTTATTATAACAAACTATTTGTAAAATAATACACAATATATTAAAAGCTTGTACAAAAATTTGCATTCACATGATTGAGCCCTGGAACACGATGATTGAAGCTGCATTTTCGTGTCGTTCGAAAGAGACGACTTGTTGGTTTATTTCTCTCGGAGAAGATAAAATGGTGAAGAAAAAAAGTCGAAAATAAGATTTTGAAGACAATCGAGATTCTAAGAAGGGCCGCACTAGCGAATATTTCTTCTTGGCTCTCCAACAGTAAATACAAAGAAGGTGCTCGTTAAGGCACTCTCGAAATGTACACAAAAATTACATTTCTTACGCGTATCGTTACGAAACACGACTATTATGTACAACACGGACACAACGTGTCGGGAACCACTGGAATCGCGTATAATTTGTACAATGTATGGGCGATTCTGGGCGTTCCCTGTCCAACGATCGCAACGGATGTTACACGTTCTTCAGATCATTCAACTTGTGTACAGTTCACAAAAAATATATATTCATATATATATTTGCATGTATAATATAATATATCTATATATAGAATATAAAACGAATTCTTAAACAAGATAACAAAATCACATTGTTGACGCAAGGTCTGCAATTTTTCACGACAAATTTCACAATTACTAAGGCCTCTTGTTTTTTTTTGCGACCAGTCTTGGTTTTTTGTCAACGATGCTCGAAAAAGATATATGTGTATGTATTTATGCGTGGTTTTTGTTTTAAACTATGATACACCAAGAATTGCTCGCTTCGAGTCATACGAGAAATTGCACGTTGTTTCACCTGCCGAAGGATCGGTGCTGAGGGTGTGATATTTTGGCTCGGGCCGGCCGTGCATATGGTATGCGAGCTTGTATTTTTTTTGGAGGCCCGCAAAGTTGACACGACCGACGATTGACGATTGGTAGGAAGAGACGTAGGATCAAGACGAGAAAGTTACATGTGGATAGTGGCAGCCGTGTAACGAGCCTCGCCTCTTCGCCAGCTCCATTGGCTCGGCCGGTACTGTAATATGCAAACAACGAGGATGGCAATAATTCCCTTGTTACTCTAAACCTCATAAGATACCCAAAACCGGCAGTAAAATATGCCGCATGTAAAATTGGTCAAAAACTAGTGTTTGTACGTATAACGCTGCATTCGTTCGAAAATTTGCAGCTAGAGGCATTAGCAAAAAAATTGCGAAACGAAAGTCGCCATTTTTCATGTTTGTATCGAGAAATAGAACTTTACATTAAGTAAAGTTGGAAAACGAGAAATCCATGTTCAATCCAAACAAGTCCATGTATATATAAACATCGTTTATTCAAACGTATGTGATCTTACATTTACATAGTATAAAAAATGATGGCTTAACTTAATTTATAATGACTTATCAATGACATAACTTCATACACCCGCCTGCATTTCTCGCTTTACACTAGCTACATTGAAAAACTTGGCTCGAAAATCGTCAATTTTACAATCTCCCTTCTCGCCATTTGGCTTTTCTTTCTTTTCAATTATGTATATTTCTAGTGTAAAACTAGCTTACTAGACAGTTATTGAGATCAGAACAGATAGGAACTCACATAGGAACTGATTCTTTCCATTGGGGATAAGGTGACGTCATCAGGTTTAAGAAAACTTACGAGGTTTCTCAGAAAAAACCTTATAAGTCGTTCTGAAAAACTTAAAGTTCCCTTGAATCTGAAAACTTGTAAGATAACCTTATAACTTTTCAGGAAACTAATAATGTTTGTATAAGGTGCCTAGTAAGAAATGGACATCCTTATGAGGAATTTAAATTATTTTATGAGGTTTGTGGGAATCTTATAAGGATTCGAGTTGCACGGGTTTTGAAAATGTATCAATTTTTACTGGACTTACGCGGATAAGCATTTGGCCGGAGGTGCTATGGGGGTTGCGGTAGGCATAGACGACCCAGCCGGACAAGCCCATGAGCAACGAAATGATGAGCAAGACGCCCACGACTTCTGAGACGCCCATGTTGACGTTATCCCGGCCTGCGATAGCGACGAAAAACGAGATTAGTTTCTGAATTTTACGAACATATAGTTTAGGGTGACTAGATGCACTACTTGAATAGGACATGTCCTGTTTTTGACCTACTTGTCCTATTGTCTCGATGTCAATTGCTACAGTTTTCTACATTTCATTCTATGCGTTGTAGAATTTTTGTATCCATGTATTTGTTCAAAAATATTATAAAATGTTAAAATTCAGATTTCCAAATCCCAAAATTGTATATTTTATGCCAGGAAATGTATAAATCTTCAATTTCTCAGAATAACAAATTTCACAAGCAAAAATATTTCGTCGTAACACGTTTTTTACATTACGACTGTATATTTGTTTTAACATAGAACTTGTTATACTCCGACGTATTATTTGGTTAGCACTACATGAATAGTTATTACATGAGGTTTTATTACTCAAAAAATTGTTTTTAGAAAAAAATCTTCAATAATCGTCGTATCACGTAAGACTTAATTTGTAAATAATTAGGCTTTTAATTTTTTTTTTAACTTTTTTTTTATAAAAAAATAGATTAATTGTGTGAAAACTTTGACAGATTTTATAAAAAAAATTTTTTTTTCAAGTTTTTATAAAACCACCTTATAAAAATCGGAAATTTTATATAACTTTCATAAAATCGACCTTATAAAACGAATTTTTATAAATAATTCGCTGATTTTATAAAAATGTTGCCTGTTTTTATAAAAACTGCAGTCAGTAGGGAATGAAAAACACATCAGAACAAAACAATTTTTGCGGACAACACTTTTTGTTTTGAAATTGATTTCTCCATTTGAATATTGTATTGTTTGAAACTGTTGGTGAAATATATTGTAATCGCTTGCATAGGTCTTGAAAAGGACTCAAAATGAGTCGAAACGTTGACGTATATTGATTAAACATGAGTTTTTACAGGGAAATCGGAAAGTGTCCTCACTATTATTTTCACTAAACCCAGTGACACGTACAACAATTTTACTTAAAAATATTTCATCTTCTGGTTTTGAAATTCACATCATTGAAGTTGTACTTTTAGTTGCTTAAATTTTCGAATTGGGCTGACTAAACTTTTAAACTTAACAGTTAAATTGTCTTATTTCTGACACGATATCACGGTAATTAATTATACCGTGAGGGCCGCCGAGGGAGCTCGTGGAAGGCGTTTCGAGTCTCTGGCTGGGCTCCACGTTGGCCGAAGACTCGTTATGCTCGTCATGGCTCGATCTGCTTGACGATGAAGACGAAGACGAGGAACTGTCTTTGGCGGGACAGCTGCCGCGTTCTTTGATGTTCTTGACGTCGCAGCCGCGCATCAGCCACTCTTGGCGGTAGCGGAAGGTGCCGGTGCTGCACTTGTTGAAGCCCGGGCACCACTTGCACTCGAAGTCAGGCACCTTGCTCAAACAGTCGCTGCAGCTGTGCATATCCAGACACGTCGGCAGTGCCTTCAAGTAAATCACCGTCCAATTCCGGATGTCCTGTCGGTTGAAGGCCACCCGGTGATACTCGTAGATCGTCTTCTTGCGAATGACTGTGGGCCAGAATAATTGAATAATATTTTTTATCTTTGCAAAAAATTGACAAGGATTTTGGAAAATTAATGATTTCGTTGCAATATTCTTAAAATTTCCGAAGCTTTAAAATTTCTAAAATTTTAAAACCTCTAGAACTTGAAATCTCAGAAAAACACTGTAAAGCTTCACAAGTCTACGGAACTTCCAAATTCCAAAATGGTGTACATAAATTTAAACAAAATCTGTATACAAAAGAAAAAGGCTCTCCTCGACAGATATTTTGACTACGTCCTTGATCAGAAACGAAGGCGACGACGACTACTCACAGAAGACGGTGCGATCCATGATAAAGGCATCGCTGAGGCCGACTTTGACGGGATGCGCGGTGTCGTTGATGTTCTCCACCATCACGGGGATGATGGAGTAGACGAAAATGATGTCACCGGTATTGAGCAGTGTCACTTGGAAGGTAAACGCCCCGTCTTCGGGCTTGTCTTGCAACGAGACCTTCTCCCACTCGGCCGTAAACGCCGTACCTAGAAATTTGAACAAAATTAGTACATTATGTAACGAGGAGCGGAAATATGCTCTTTTACGAGGCGACAGTTTTTGCGGCTTCGAATACGTCTTGGCCGCAAAAACTGTCGCCTCGTAAAAAAGCATCCGCTCCGAGTTGCATACAGTACTTTTTCTGAAATTTGCGTAGAGAAGTGATGCCTGTCGGGTATTACGTCCGACCTGCTAATTTTACTTAGAATGTTGATGAAAAAAATCACAGATATTCTCGACAGCTTACTGAGTGTATCTGCAAAATTGGAGAACGATCTACCGTACCGATTTCGCAAAAAAAATTCGCAAAGTTAACATTGTTCTTATGGGCGCAATGCTTTTTACACTTAGGATTTTGTTGAAACGCGATAAAAAGTTAGAGAATTTATTTGTTCGCAAAACGCGCTGCCAAACACGAATTTTTACCGTACCGCTTTCGCACAAATAAAATAATCGAACAATTTTATACATATATATATATATATACATGAGATATATATAGATATATTCTCCATGCTAACTTCCATGTACTGAAGTTAGCAGACAACGTCATTTCATTGCGCCTAACTTCACCACAGACGTAATACCTTGAAACGGGAAGCGGAGATGGCTCTTTTTCGAATCGGTGCACCGCGTACCTGTTATTCAGCACTTTTTCGATTATGGGAGTATCGGGTAAAAACAACTCACTGAATCCTGACACTTCACTGCTTTATTGTTCAGAATTATCGAATGGAAAATATTTAAATGTATCTTTAAATATAAAAACTGTCAAAACAAGACGCCATTTTGGCGGGCGCCATCTTGTTTTTTTCACGAATTAGACACCGTTCGGAAAAGAGCCATTTCCGCATTTTCCGCTCCTCTTTTTAAGCACGGAAAGCGCCACTTCTCAGCAAATTCCAGAAAAAATAATATTATATGATGATGCTAATAATACTATACCTAGAGCAAGAGTTTACATAATGCGAGGGAATATTCAAGCCAGAAAAATAATCATCATTCGATGTCATTCATTAAAAAAAAAAATGTTTATTGGTCTTATAATGACCTTATAGTACACATTTTTACTTGACATTCGCTACCGTCAGACTCACAACTCACCATTGTCGGCATACTTAACGAAGCTCGCGTTGGAGAGTTTGGTGTCAAAGTTGGCCATGAGGGGGGCGATGTACTGGGTGGCCGCGAGCCAACTGTGTACGTAATCACCCGTGTACAAGAAGCCCCCGGTGGCGATCGTGATATTGCGCACCTTGTGCCCGTAAAACGGGAAGTCGAATTTGAGCTTGATCGTCTGCCAAAAAAGATAATGACGATATTATTTCAATACTTTTTAGCTGTTTTGGACATAAATTCATCGTTTTTTTGACGAAAAAAGTTATTGTACAAAAAATATATGAATCCATAATGTTTACTCATGAAAACATGTTAATTTCGTAATAAATTTGAATACTCAGAAAAAAATCGAAATGTTCAAGAATCAAAATATATCACATAATGAGAATGTTCTGATGAATAATTCTTATTAATGAAGGTAAAGCAAAAAATGGATAAAAGCCTAATGACACAGTATACCTAGGAGAGTTCGAACACACTTTGAAAATTTTGAAAAATTTCGGAAATTATCGTAATTTTAAAAATTTGGGAGATTATTGAAGTTTCGAAGAGTTTGAATTTTGAAAATTTGGGAGACTGTTAAATTTTCGAAAAGTTTGAATTTTCAAAATTTGGGAGACTGTCAAATTTGAGAAAAGTTTGAATCCCGAAAATTTACATAAGTTACGAAATTCGAAAATTTCAAATGAAATTTTTGAGGATTCAAACTTTTCGAAAATTCAACAGACTCCCAAATTTCTAAGATTCAAACTTTTCGAAAATTTAACAGTTTCCCAAATTTTTAAAATTGCGATAATTTCCTAAATTTTTCAACATTTTCAAAGTGTGTTCGAACTCTTCTAGACATATTACTGACAACTAATAGGGCATTTTTTCATAATGATCAAGAGTGCCTATTCAAAAATGCATGACTTACAGCAGCGCGTCGATGGCTCTGGCTGAGCAATTCGTTGATCTCGAGGTCGGGGTGACTGTCGAGGTCAACCCAGTACTGCTGGCCGATCGTCTCATTGACGATGAAGGTGCTGTTGTAGTAGAGATGGTTGTCGACTTGCATCTTGGTAATGTTGTTCTGTAACAGCGTTTTGTTGCTCAGCTCCGGAAACTTGCTGATGGAGATGTCGGCGATGCTCTCAGGATTCAAGCTCGTTTCCGAGGCAGATGAACTCTCCGTGCTCGACGTCGTCGACGTTGTCCCTATCATTGTCGAATTCCGCGACCCCTCCGTTCCCACCTATAACGCCCGTGCACATCAGGCTTGCAGTCCGCTTTGAATATGCCTTTTCTTTGCCATTTTTATGCAGTTTTTCTACCAAGTTGCCTAACTTTGCCAACGTTCGTTATTTTCATTTCTCAACGGTGACTGTAGGATAAAAGTATAAGCTTTTCGAAAATAAAATTTCGAAATATAGAAAATTAATACTTATTAAAATTTTCACGAATACCAAAGATTATATAGAACTTTTTGTTTTGAAGCATGTGCGGAAGTCAACTGCAATTTTTGAGATTTTAGAAGTATTATTTAAAAATTTGCGTGGGTTTGTAAAATTTTCGGAACTTTTCGAAATAACGAAGATTTTTGAAGGGTTTTAAGAATGTTAAGAACGAGATCGTAATATTTTACAATTTTCGAAGATTTTCAGAATACTTTAATTAATTTCTTTGTATTTTTGAAAATTTTGATGAATTTCATTAATGTTCAAAAAATTATCAAACACGTAATACACTATTAGTAAATTTGGAAACCTTGGCTAAAATCAGGCAAGTTTGGCAATTAAACTGCCAACATTGGCAAAGAAACCGTTCGCACAAAACATCACCACCACATAATTAAATGTAACAATTACAACGTTGCAATTTTAGCACACTCCGGAAAAATAACTAAGTAATTATTATCAACATTGAAGACAGGTGACACAGTTTATTCTTTCCTTTTTCTTGATTTTCTGTACATTCAATGAAATGTATAACTTTGCGTTAATTGTGCCGAAATAGATATTCCTTTACATGAATATCACTAATTGATAAAAGTGTATGTAAGACAAAAAATACGAAGCATCTGTGTTCGTTTGAATTTTGCAAAAAACAAAAATATGCTTATATTTGCGTATGCTCGATTATAGTGTCGATACTCTTCGTCCTCGTCTTTGCATGAAAAATATAATGTAATAAATTAATTATTACGTATTGTTTTTATCACGTATCTGTGGCTCCTCGACTCAAACAGTAAATTCCTAATGTTTTTAGGTTTTATTTTAGACATTTACAATTTCAAGTTAGGATACTGACGAAAATAATCAGAATACATAAATTAATTAATCATCATTTTACCTAATTTCAAGAAAAAGATAAAATTACATTAGATATATTATACTTTTAAAGATTTAAAAAACGTATCGTCCCCTTCGACTCTTTAATAAGGTGTGAAAAAGGATCTAAGAGTAAGAACTAAGGGACAAAAAAAGGAAAACGGACCTGATATTTTAGTTAGGAAGCCACAAATATGACATGTATGAGCTCAAACATTCTTCCCTTCCACAGTTTCTCCACGGGGACAGACATTTTGATTGATATATTATAGACAATCATTTTTGAATTTTTATATCGCAATTTTTTATTTCCCAGTAAAAAGTTTGCCTTTATATTGATTGTTTGAAATTTTGGAGTTTCCAGATATTCAATTGATTTCTACAAATTTCCAACGATCTTCAATGCCTGGGAAATACATTTTTTATTTTCAAATATATATCGTAAATATGACGAATGATTTTTTTTCAACCAACATTTTTAACTTCTTCGTAAAAAGTTTGACTTTACATCGATATTCAGTTTCCAGTTAAACTGTCCGAATTTTCAATGATCTTCAATGGCTGAAAGGTAACTTTTTCAATTTCATGTATCTAAAGTTTCAAACGTTTAAAATTCAAACATCGTAAACATGACAGACGGTTTTTTTTTAATTTATTAAAAATTACGATTTTTTTTACATAGTAATTTTGTATTTCTTATTGTTAGTAAAAAGTGTAATTTTATATTGACCATCTCACATTTTTTTGAGTTTCGTGATATTCAATTGAATTTTCCGAGTTTCCAGTGACCTGGAATGACTGAAAAATTACTTTTTGATATTCAGATTTCGTAAATATAATACTCAAGTTTTTATTCTTCCAAATTTCGCAAAATTTGCAAATGCTCCAACTTTTCAAATACAAAAATACGAATTATCGAAACCATAGATTTGAATTTGAAATTCAAAAGTCTTAGTAATTCGGAAAACTTACTTAGATGATTCAAAAAATTGATATGATAGTAATTACGTGTATAACCAACTACTGACTTTGGTGTACGTACACCAAAATCAAAAACTCGATCCACCTCAGGCAAGGGAGAAGAATCAAGAGCTCAAATATCAATTCAGTTCGAAACCAAGTGAACCTGTAATGCAGTAGCGATGCAAAATAATCGCCAGGGAGGAAACAGAGTGCAGCCAACTTCTCACTCGTACATCCAAGTAGGAATTCTGTCATGCCTACGTGCCCTCTTTTTTCCCCTGAATTTCTGTATAACTCCCAATATGATGTTGCCCACCTTCGTTTCAGAGCCACCGAATCCCATTATTTTCAATAATATAACATAAACAATCACCAAATCAGGAAAAAACCCAAAAAACTACTCACAGGTTGCACAGTCGGTGGAGGGTTGCTGCTAGTCGCCTCCAGATTCCCAGCCATGGCCGTAGCTGGACTGCTGATCTTCTTTGTCTTGGAATTGGGCGGCTTTTCCTTGCTCTCTTTCGTGTCCTTTCGGGGGTCCTCTTTTTCCTTCGACTCCTTGAGCTTGGCCTCCTCTTGCAGTTTGCCATTGGTCTGGTAAGACAATGGCTCTTTGCCTTTGTCTTTGTTGGCATCCGGAGACAAAGGATTTTGCTGCTGCGCCGGTGACTGTTCCGTCGAAGACGAAGACGAGAGCATCATCATCTCGGGTAGCAATTCTCGTTTTCGCAGGATTTTTTTGTCAGATTCGAAGTGGTACATGAGGTGTTCGGCATCGCGCTTGGCGAGGGGCCGCGAGCGCGACCGAATGTCATGCCCCAAAAACCCCGGACCTGCAATTATATAGTTCCATTTTGACGCTTGCTTGGCCACACAGCCGACCAGTGCAAAAAAATCGTTTGAATAGATAACAGACGATTTTTATAGAGTTCATGCTTTTGAGTAATTTTTCGAGTGATCGCCCTTATCGAAGAAAACATTAATTTTTAGAGGTTTGGAATCTATGAATCAGGGGCGACAGAATGTTTCAAAAGCGGGTGTTGAGTTGTTCAAGACGAGATTCATGCCCCCCCCCCCCCCCCCCCCCCCCCCCGGTCCTTCTTCGGAGATATAAATGTATAAAAAATTGCAATGTTTCTTACAAATTTGAAGGGCATACAGAGAAAAATTCTTCAGTTGTATTTTTAACGAATGAATTTTTTTTATTGCGATAATATTATATTGAGCGACTAGTGGGTGAAAGAGGAGATTCCTCGAGCGCGGAGATTGCCTCACGAGCGTAGCGAGTGTGGCAACACGTAAGTGGAATCTCCTCTTTCGACCAATAGTCGCTCACAATAGTTTATTCAACGACCGCGAGAAATATGTGATTTCATGGCCCTGCTGAGAGGGGGGGAAATAATGGGTTACCTGATTAATTGACGCAACAATCGCCCTTAAAGCTTTGCTACGTACTTTAGGGAGTTAAAAACTAATTACCCTTTCGTTGCTTTAATTTTTATCGGGATTGATTATGACTGTATTCGACAATTTTGTAAACAACGACAAAAACATGGCACCAATACACAGTTTTTTAATTTTGAGGTTAGGGTTGGGGAGTTTGACGTTTCGATATATGTCGAGTCGCTCGTTCGCCATCTTGTTTCCATTATCTGTGCGAAAACGGTCGCTAAACTGAGCGTGAGTGAGTAAATAGCGATAGGTCGTTAAGATGAGCGTGTGCGAACAGCTTATTCGCCCACTAGTGGGCGAACGAGTTCATCACTCGCATGTCATACGTCAACAACCAGGTAATCCATTATTTTATCCACTCTCAGCAGGGCCCCAAAATTACATATTTCTCGCGGGCGTTGAATAAAGTCCTTAGAGTACATCTTTCGATAAGGCAAG
This sequence comes from Platygaster equestris, assembly GCA_030522785.1. Taxonomy (NCBI): domain Eukaryota; kingdom Metazoa; phylum Arthropoda; class Insecta; order Hymenoptera; family Platygastridae; genus Platygaster; species Platygaster equestris. The sequence continues at coordinate 53,658 of JAPYZK010000315.1, forward strand.
CACATTTGTTCGTTTCGTATTTCTGATATTGAATTCGTCCATCAGTTCTCCCATATTAATTTTATCAGCAGATTCATGATAAATACTTCAAAATTGCTACATGATTCCGTCGTTTTTGACCCATGGTAGAACGCAAATAAGATTTAATTAAGCCTTTTTAAAGTCAAAATAACTCCTTCACGAATCGAACGAATTCTGGAACAAGACTTTTGCACCATGGATTTTGTCTACATTATCATGGGCCATGATAATGTAGTATGTATCCAAAATAAGAAAAATATAATAAAAGGACTTTAATCAAAAATTTGCATTTAAATACAGCTTGACCGGATAGTTTAATAATTGATGGCGACGGTATCGCTCGCGCGCTGCAGTTTATATGAGCTGGACCCTTAATATTACATCCTGCTGTAATATTGAAAATATCACGAGTATCGAAATAATATATAGGTAAGTATATTAACAAAAACTGAGAATAAAAAACACGAAAAGTTACTATTTTTTTTTTCTAACAATTTTTGAGTGGATTATCAGTTATTTTGAAGGAGTTCTCTAAACTAAAATTTTGCGAGGGAGTATTTTTATCAAGTTTAAATTTAATGAATACTGGAATTGGATCAGGTGCACGAAGTAGGTGTATGATTCTTGTACTGGCTGTTATCTGACTTTCTTATGAATAATTGAAAATTCTTCGCCCGATTGCACCGTTCCTTATACTTTTGCGGCATGTATAATACCAGTAACGCTCTTTTTTATTGGCGATCTATACCTGCTCTATAAATACACGTGCAAGGCATGTAGCACGACAAACGTTATATCGATCATGCATTCACAATGTTTTTTTTTACAACTTTTTATAACTGCACATCCAATAACTTGCGTCAGAAAATGAGCTTTAAAATACTACTTTAGATTTATACAAGATTCTATATATAATCGAATCTATTACATTTAGTGTCTCATGAAATCCTGGAGATAATTTCAGGTCTTTTTCAGATTTTTCTAGCCTTATAATTGAATAGTAGTTATTACAATACTTAAATGCCCATGTTTAAACATTCAAAACTTGAAAATTAGTAGTGGAACTCTGATCAAAAATTCTGATTTAAAATTTCTACAAATTTTCGAATTCGAACCAAAACATTGGAAAATTGAAAAAGACGATCGAATGTGCGATTTTTGAAATTTCGAAAATGCAGAAATGAACGATCGAAGTATTGAAAATTAAATACCGAACATTTAAAACTCTGAAAATTCTAAATTTTCTCAACAAAGTCGAATAATTTCCAGATTTTTTAAATGTTCGCGTTGAATTTTTTCAAAAACACAACTCCTCGCTTCTTCATCCAAAATAATAAGGCATATGAAGTTTCAAACGTTCCAATAAAAAACAATAGTTGGATTCTTTCAAACACAAAAATGTTACCCAAAAGACGATGGGTGCTTGTACGTTTTTAAACATTCCAGAGTCATTGGAAGTTATTAGAAACCACCGAACACATCAATTAGAAGACAATCAAAAATTGCATTGTCAAAAAATTACGTAAAATAGCGTCTACCCTCCAGAGAATCAAATCCCTATTTGAAATACATTTTCATATCTTTTCAAGCGGTCTAAAAACACCGAAAAATCCACTCCCTTAACACCCTTTAGCCAGGAAATTGAAAAACCTCCAACACTTCTCGACAACTTCTGATCGTTTCTTAATGCTGGAAAACGCGTAACAAGCACTCAAAATCGCATTTTATGTTGAATCGCCGTTTTTGAAAGAATCTAAAGTGTTCCTTCATTTAAACATTTGAAACTTTCTATCCATAAAGAATACGTTTTTATGAGACGCCGGTTCTCGAACGATCTAATTCATTCTGAGTCAGCGCAAAGCGCTGATACAAATTCAAATATTTCGTAGAACCGCTTGAGAAATCGTTTCGTTAAAAAATACCGACAATCAGCATCAATGATGGAATGTATCCCTTGAAATTGTGTATTGTATCGATCGAAAAAAGCAACGATCTCCAGTTGAGAACTTTCAAACGTTTAACAATAAAAAGTAGAGCTGGATAAGATCTTCCGAGTCTCGAGATTTCATTGTAAATCATGCATAAATATCCGATCAAAATTTTCACGATGAAAACCAGATAAACGATTCAATGAAGTTCCAGCGATGGACATTTTATGAGACTCGTGCACTGGAAAAAATTCTGGACTATTTTTTCGGATCGATATTATAATATGCCTTAGTTTCAGCGCGTTAAAAATGTTTGAAGGCCTTGCAAAATATATTAATGAATAAAAAAGGGTTTCTAAAATTGAGCATCATTCAAAATGTTGATATACAAACTTTCTGTTTTTAGGTATGTAAAAAAAAAGTACTGTAGTGTAATCAAGGGCGCTACTTTGAATATTTTTCAGTTCATTAGTGTTTGAAAAAGGGAGAAAGCAGTCTTTTGTCAACGTGAATTGAAAATTTTCCTTGCCAACGAATTATTTTGAAGCTTGAAGTTTTTGGTACATTGGAATAACTTATAAAAATAAGTATAAGATCAATACTAAAAACTCCGAACAATCATCTTGAAACCCAACAAATTTCTGAGAATTCTCACGCGTAATAATGGATAATTACGATGTATGATGATGTCGATGTAATGACCCACAATTATGCACGATACACATGAATAGTTCTAATAATTGCTGAAAATGTTTGCGATTTTTCAGCAACAATAAGGAATTTTCCGAGCACCTGTTTATGAAAATTCGGAATTCGTTCTCGATTAATTAACTTGTAACTATTTAATTTAATTTTTGGATTTTGAGCATTCTGTAAGTTTTCGAGATTTTTTATTTCTGAACTTTCGAATCCCTGATTCATAAATTAAATTTAATTAAAAATTAATGATTAATTAACTAAACAAATAATGAATTCGAAAGTTTACGGATCTTTCGTACTTCGAAAATCCAAGTACATACGTTAGCAGAAGTATAAAAAAATCCGAATAAAAAACTCAAAAAGTGAAACATTAGAAATTCAAAACCATCGTTTATAATCATCGAGAACTTTGGTAATCCGAAATGTTGGACTGTAAAATTTCAAATTTCGTATCTCCGCTGATTTGAATTCAGCCCGAGTTTCACCGAGTTCAGAAGTGATTAAAATCGCCTACAATCTCTCGCAGAGGAGACGAAAATAACTTGCTCATCGCAGTCAGTATCTCTTGTCACTGTCTAAATACTCAAGCTTTCAAATAATGCACGCGCCACCGATCCCGATCATCCTTATATCGAGCCCATTTCTTTTTTTATCGATACTTAATTTTTTACCCTCTACATTACAGTTTTATGTTCATAAAGAATGCATTTTACCGATCAGGGTTCGACCGTTTTCTGGGATTTCCAGACGTTAAATAATTTCAGGGACATTGTTTGCAGTTGGGAAATGAGATATTATATACGAGCAATGTCAATTAATGGTGCTGACGATCAGTAGTAAAATACAGTGAAAATTATGAAAGAGTTGGATAGCTAGTGTCGTAAAATTAGTATGTACACAGAGCGGTAGACAATAGTCTGCAGCAGCGAAACGCCCGATCCTCGCAATGCAATTATCATGCAACACTGTGACTCGCGTGGCATTGAAAAACATGCAAAAAAAAAAGCAAAAAAAAGAACATCCATAAAGCTTGTAATTGGGCTGCTTATATCAGCGAATTTCAAGCAGGCGAAAATCCAGCCTCTCGGGAATTATTAAGACGCCAATAAAGCCGCCAATACTCGCGATAACGCCGAAATTTCATTGATTGATCCATCATTCGCTCAACGAGCTACAAATTCGAGGCAAGTGCCATGTGATGATGCTACAATTATCAGCAAGTGCTCAATAACCAACGAGACATGGCACGAGTCGTGACTCTTTAAATCTGAAACAGTGAAACCGTCACTGATTCTAACTGTTAAATGACGTAAATTTCACTGTTCCAAATGAATTTTACTGCTCCAGAAACCTTTGATAATTCAAGACAGGAAATTCAAGAGGTGGTAAGTGCCAAATTAATAAGGAACCTTTCTCTATGAAATTTAATAACGAAAAAAAATCCATTGGAAATGGTACTCGAAGTACCATATTTCTATCAACAAAACAGAAATAAGTCCATAAAAATCAGCGGAGATAAGGAAAAATTCGGAATAGGGAATGAGGACAATTTTTTCCACTAGCATACGTAAGATGTAATAATTATGTTGAACGTGTGTGCATATAATATATAGGTATGGGGCTGCTCGCTTACGACATGGGTCTCCACCGCCGCAACCAGCGACTTTCCACAAAGGAAGAGAGACAGAGAGAGCAATGAACTCTTGCGGCGCCGTTCGCATTATCATTTGGCGACCATATATGCATTACGCACGCACGCGCCCCACGTCATCCACTTTTTCGAAAATCATTTTCGTACCCCTTGAATCGCATGGCCTTATTTTCATCGTCAATCTATAGTGTAAAAATCGTCCAAAGAAGATCTTATCATAGACGTGAACTCGTCTGAAGACGATCGTCTGTTCAAAGATCGTTTGGAGGATGTTTTTTATCGGATGATCGCGGAGAGAAGATCGTCTGAGTCTTAGACGATGGAAGTCGACATAGATCATCGATTTTTCTGTCCTTTTCTCAGACGATCGAGAAAAGGTATCCCCGTTGTGTTAGTAATCGTCTAAAAAAGATATCATAGACGTGAACTCGTCTGAAGACGATCGTCTGTTCAAAGATCGTTTGGAGAATGTTTTCTATTGGATGATCGTGGAGAGAAGATCGTCTGAGTCTTAGACAATGGAAGTCGACAAAGATCATCGATTTTTCTGTCCTTTTCTCAGACGATTGAGAAAAGACAACCCCATTGTGTTAGTAATCGTCTGAAGACGATCGTCTGTTTAAAGATCGTTTGGAGAATGTTTTCTATTGGGTGATCGTGGAGAGAAGATCGTCTGAGTCATAGCCGATGGAAATTGACATAGACGATCGACTTTTACGTCCTTTTCTCAGACGATCGAAGAGTACCTTGTTAGTTCTATGAATGATAGTCATTCCAGACGACTGAAGGCGATATATACGATCGTTTGAAAAATTGAGCTAGATCGTCGTAAGTTCGACAGTCTTCTATCAACAATCGTCTACTTTTCGATCGATTCTGCCACGTGCGTCGCATGTGCTAATTTGCATTTTAACGTGCGAGTCGAAATAATACATGATTGTCTCAAGTGTACAACATTTGTTACAAAAGTGGCCAGTCGTTTGTTGCATCGCATGATGATTCTGATGCAGCAACCAAGACGTCTATCATATCATGTATTATCAGTCGAGCTATGTATGTCAAGGACGAGCAAAATTACGGATATTTTTTTCTTAATGATAGATTTTTCTCATCTCTCGAAATTTCTAGATTTCTTACAGTGAAATTTCGAAAATCGACTGATAACGTCTAATCAAAATGCTTAGAATTTTTCGTTTCTTTAATTTCTTTTTTGTTCGTCTATTTGCACTGAAAATGGTTCAATTGTTCAAGTAACAGAGATGAATTAATAATAAGAAAATAAATTCACGAAAGCATCTAGTATGCAATTTTTTCGAAAAATCTCATTAATTTTTCAGAAAATTCCCCAACTTATCCAATTTTTTTCTAATGAAATCGATTTACCCACTCAATTTTTTGCAATTAAATGTTTTTTGCGAGAAAAAAATCCACCGAGCCGGGAATCGAACCCAGAACCTCTCAATTTCATGTCGGGTGCTCTGTTGAGAAATTGGGAGGTCTTGGGTTCGATTCCTGGTTCGGTGGATTTTTTTCTCGCAAAAAGCATTTAATTGCAAAAAATTGAGTGGGTAAATTGAAAAAATCAATTTCATTACAAAAATTATTATCAACCCATTGACAATCCATTCCATAGATCACCCAATTTTGTTATTAACGAATTTCTCTAGAAGCTCACTTATAATCAATTCCATAAATACGAGTACTTAACTCTCCCTCCCCTCCCCCGCATCCCGAAAGAAACTCATAGAACCGCAACTGAGTAGGAGAAATTCGTGAAATTATCAAATGTTTCTCCGCAATCGAAGTAGTAGTGAATATAATAAAGTAACAAGAAGAAAATAAATTGAAGAAAGCGTTAATTCATATCGAGTCCTAGCCTTGCTCCTTGACTGCAGAATTACGGCGGAACTATAATAAGAACGCAATAATAAGAATAAAGAAGCTGTTGAGCCCCGTTGGCGCCGCGACCGTCGATAATTTTATTAAAGCGTCTAAGCAACGTGAACTGTAATAAACGCGATGTGCCGAGTCCACACTTTTCGTCATCAACTCGACTTTTGTTCTCGAATTTTCTTCATCGCCCGTTTTATTCGAGTTGCGGCAATTATCGTCACGCCTAATTGGCCCGCATGTAAATTACACCACACCGCACACTTGCTCCAAGTGCCGGTAACTTATTGCAAAAAAGAAAAGGGGGGAGGGGAACAATAGAGACTGCTTCACAAAGAGTTTATGAGAAAAGTCCCGTTGGTTGTTTTATTCGAGGACGTGCGTTCAACGTCACTTTATTACGGATAGTTTTTTTTCCAAAATTAGGTCTGAAAAAACATTGAGTTTATCTTGCGATTTATGGGCGTTTTTGAGAATTTTTGTGTATTTTGTTTATTATGAAAATTTTTTGTTATATTTTGTTAGTTTTCGGAGAATTCCTTGGAATTTTGCGTAGGTTTCAAAATTTTTTGATTTCGAGGTCTCAAAATTTTCTGATATGACTTTTAAGACAATTTTTTTTCGATTTTCGTAAGTTTTTTGCCAATTTTTATACATGTGTGAAGTATATTTGGTAATTCAATAAATTTAGTGAACTTGTGATCGAAGTATTTTCATTCTAATATGTATTCTCGTAAATTAAAAAAACTTTTGAGTATATTATTATTTTTTTTTTTTTTGAAAGTTTTTAGCTCACCTGATTCGTAAATTACGAAATTTATGGAATTTAAAATAATTCACGAATATTGTTAAAAATGGCAGAACCCCTCAATTTTATTTCTGAACAGTTTTGGTGATTTCGAAAAATATGTTGATTTAAAATAAGTTTTCAGGAAATAGGAATAATTTCCAAGTTTCCTTTTTTTTTAATTTAAGAAATTTTTTCCCCGAGCCCCAGACGTTACGAAAATGTGCTTGGTAATACAAAATTTGTATTGTATTAAATCACGTTTTTTAATCAAAGCTTCGATAACTTTTATTTTTATAAAAATTTCCAAAGATCTTATTAGGTACTTAAATTCCTTATAAAATTCCATTCTCTTATCAGGTCGATACGGCTCTCACAAGGTCGATTTTATAAAAACTTAATAAGAAAAAAAAAATTGTTACACAAAAATTATCTTATGAGAAAATTTTTTTATGAGATCTAATAAGATTTTTATAAATTCAACCTCCTAAAAAATAAAATCTTACAAAAAATTAAAAAATCGCAAAACATTTCGTAAATTCCTATAAAATCAAAGTTACTTGGAAGTACAGGACATGAACTCCCCATTCCAAAAAAAATCATCATTCAGAGTACATCCTATTTCGAGGAAATTTCCATACACGACCCTCGCATTCCCCATAAAAAACTCAACCTCAGAGGACTCATGAACCCCAAAACCCCCTCATATATCCGCCACTGGCTTGTGTCTTGGCGTGTATTCAACATCCTCCTTCACAGCCTTCAGTTTCTCTTCCCCTGTCTTCTCCGATCGTCTGATCTCTCTCTCCAGCTCTCCTCTTTCATTTTTTCGCCGCTACATCCCGATGATGTGTGTGCCTGAAGATACACACCTATCTCTCTCTTCCTCTCACGAGAGCATGCAAACCCCTCTTACTCTTCGGTGTACATGCATTATTATAATCATTATCAACGCCGTACTACTAGCGGAGTATATTATATACTGATAGGTAGCGATAAACGCGAAGAAACGGGGCCAATACTCAAAAAGGCTCGGACAATCGGACATGCCGGACAGGAGATGGGTGGGGGGAAGAAAAATCGGTAGCGGACTCACCCGAATCGGTGGCTCTCTTCAAGTGGGCCTCTGAATGAGATGAAAAAGCCGAAGTGGAGCAAGCCGAGAAGCTCAGTACTTGTAGCAGCAGCACCAGCCACCACCAATCACTCGCCATGTTTCTCTTCGAAATAATGCCTCAAGTTTTCTTCGATTTTCCAATCCAAATAGGACGACAGTAATAACGTTCACCGAAAACGACGTCTCCACTCGCGACACCGATTTTTCGGACGTTCGCGAACTTTTCCTATCAACTTCTTACGGTAGTAGTATCAGCGGTTAGGATAACTGTTGGTTTTATTTGAATACCGCCGTTTCCGGCAGCAGCTTGAATACACTGGAACTTATTGAAACCGCTCACTGTTTGGCACTTCTAAAAGTAGCAGCAACAAATGCTGGGAAACGGTGGATCGAGCGACTGAACGGCTCAATGCTCACGCTTGCTTGCAGAGCAGCGGCATGTCGATTGTCGACTCGCTCGACAAACAACTCTTACTGAACTGTTTCTGAACTGTGCTGAACGTCCGCCGTCGCGTACAACGTTCGCACGCACAGTGCACACATCCACTACATCCACTACGTTCAACTGGTGGTGACTGGTGAAGGCATTCCGTCAGGGCCGGCGTTATGGGTCGGACTTGGACGTTGAATTTTGAACATTTCCAGCATTAGTGGAATGATAGTGAAACTACTAAAAACTACGAGAAGACACAAGCACTACTGCCCACGTAGTAATGTAGTGCACAATAAAAAACAGTATGGTTGCCACAACCATACAAATAGTAACATTTGCGACAACCATATTTCCAAACTGTGAGTTGCTGTAATCTGTTCAAAGGTCAATGTACAATAGTATATTATGTTCCAAAACAACCTTTTGCCCTTTGGCACGTACGATACCCTTGAACGACGACCTATATTCGACATATATAAGATCTATAAACGACCTATACGTAACTTATGTAGGTGGCCTATAATTGACCTATAATCGCCATATAAAACACATATATATGACCTATAAACAAGATATACAGGGTATCCCAAAGTCAGCGGAACTCCCAAGAACTGTGGATTCCTTATCAAATTCTAAGACGATTTTCCCTTTGCAATTTTTTGATTTGCGCAAAATTGAAAGAGTTATTAACGATTGAAATCAGCCAATCAGAGCGCGCTATTACTAGATAAGGACAGAACGTGTAACCACACCAGGATTCCCCTTTCGCGAGTAACCCTTTATAGCCAGTGATGATATCGCGCTCTGATTGGCTGATTAAAATCGTTAATAACTCTTTCAATTTTGCGCAAATTAAAAAATTGCAAAGGAAAAATCGTCTTAGAATTCGATAAGAAATCCACAGTTCCCGGGAGTTCCGTCGACTTTGGGACACCCTGTATAAGTCCCCAAACGACATATATACAACGCTCCCACCTATATGTGCGTGCATGGGTTTATATAGGTTATATATAAATGCAACATAGGCCAGATAGAGGTGAGATATATGTGGCTTACTTGTAAAAAAAATAGGAGTAACACACATGCCATATATATGTCGTTTATAGGTCATAAATACGTCATAAATATATATTTATATATGCCATATATATCTCAATTATATGGCGTTTATAGGTGCTATGTATGTCATATAGGTCGTTTATAGGTTTTATACAGGTCAAATATAGGTAGCCGTTCTTTAAGTAATAAAGTATACTTTATGCACCAAAGGCAATAAAAAGGTTTTTTGGGCCCGATCAGGTCAATATAGGACCGTTTATTGCACTGAGGCGTATAAAAGTATTTAGTTGTCGGCGAGACAAGCCATAAATAATGACGCATCGATACGCGAGAAAATCGATTTTCGCGAACTTGGGACCAAGTTCGCGAAAATTTGGCACCAAACGAATTAAAACGCGACTTTTTGGACTCCATAGACCCCCCAACACTTTTCACCTCGTTTTAATCAATTCCGAAACAATTTTTTGAGCCCTCCCTTGCAAACACGAAGGAAGAGCAGGGAAGAGTTTGGAATTCTTCTTTTGCGCGAAAAAGAAATAGTACATAAGGAATAGTTCTGAAAAAACGATCGAATCGCATTAATTTTTTCATGAGAAGTATTTTCAATAAAAATTTATATACACTGAGAAAAATCGTGTCAGTCAGTAAAACTTCATTTTTTCAGTTAGAAAACGATAAAAGTTGAAGCAATGGAAATTTTAATTGGTTCCAAATGAAAAATTTCATTGGCAATACGTTACCACTGAAAAATTCTATTAGTCTAACTGAAAATCTGAGTTGGAACTGGCCGAATTGAAAAATTCAGATGAGAGGGTGTTATCACTGAAAATTTTCAGTTTTGTTGACTGGAACTGACACTTGTTCTAATAGAAATTTATTATAGAGGCAGTAAATAAAATAGTTCATTCATCGGCTCCAACTTTTTCGTTCAGTAGGAGCAATTGAAATATCCGTCAGCTGGACTGAGAATTATTTCAATCATAACCAATCCAACTGAAAATTCAGTTGGACGTAATGAAACTGACATTTTTCGCAGTGTAGATAATAAATACTCAAGAACAACTTAAAAATTGGTGATAATTTAAAAAAATTTACATAATTAAGCACGCCGAGCATAAAAGTGCCTCTGCTTCCGGAAGTCGGTTATTATCTGTGCCAAAAATCGAATTTAAAAATTATTATCTCAGCGAGACATGTCAATTCTCACAAGGCTCATTTATTAGTATTCTTCATTGCATACTTCGACGAAATTTTCTCTCACCCCTTACTTTTTGTCTTTGGACAATATTTTTTAATCCGACTTTTTCGGACAGAAGCCCTTTTATGATCGGCGTGCTCAATTATAATTTACTGCTGGGTGTGTTTCTAAGATGCGTCGGTAGAATGGTAAATCGCGTTTGATAACTTGTACACACTCTAAAGTGATACTGCATTGTGACTCTGCATTATCGCATAACGGAAAGAATCTGAATTACCACAGTACAGCAGGACTCTAAATTACCTCTTAAGGGTTCAAAAAAGGCCGGAGGTTAAATATGACAATTAAATGCGTGCACATCAATGCTCTAAACGCATCAAGACCCATTGGAAATCATATCCATCAACGAAAAGTAGTTTTTATCGTAATTTTAAACACTAATATTTCCGATTTAGAACTCTTCCTTTTGCGCACAAAGGAAGAGCAAAAGAAGAGTTGGGAACTCCTCCTTTGTGTTTGCGAGGGCTATGTCCAGACAGGTCATACAGGATGATATATCGATAAGTGGGAAAATCGATTTTCGCGAATTCGGCAAAACTAAATATAAGGCGACTTTTTGGAGTCCTATAGATCCTCCCAATAATGTGTGCTTCGTTAAAATCGATTCCACTTTTTAATCGTAATTCATATTATTTTTAATTTATTTAATATTATTTTTGATTTATTAATTATTATTTATAATTTATTTATATTTATGATTTCAACAGCCAACCACAACAGGAATAATTACACTTACTTAATGCTCCCTTGGACAACATAAAACACTCGTATTTGGCAAAATGAATAATTCCTTCTTTTTGTTAAGATGATAGACAATCAATATTTTCAAGCAGTGTGGAAATTTGGACTTGCAATGTAAATAATGATCGCATCATTCAGTATCATTCGTTCGCAAGATGTAATTTTCCATAAAATGAATAAAAAATAAATAAATAAATAAAATGAACTATAAATTCATCCAAAACTTCCATTTACAACAATAACCCAAAACACTCCAAGGAGAAGTACAAAAACCCTGACATACTGTAAACACTGTTTATTGTTTTCTACAAGTATAAACCAAAATATTATATGCTCATTATATACGATAATTAAAAATATGAAATAGCAATACGTATCTTCCCTTCATTTCGATATGCAAATTTCAGAATCACCAAAAAAATATAACATTTCCACAACAAATTGATCTTCAAAAACATAAACGCATGCTCTCGAAAACTATTTTTCCTCCTCTAGCGAAATGCTAAAATACACTTTTTTCTTCGCACCTCACAAATTCCTCGTTAACCATCAAGCGCAAACAATCGTAACTTTGGCCAAAAATTCGTACTCGGTACTAAAGCGCCCGCCGCGAATTTCGGCACACAAAAGCAAGGCACTCGATACTCGCAAAGAAACGAAGGAGAAGAACTAACCTTGAAATTGAAAAAAATGGGACCTACTTCATACGAAACTTCCAATCAATATTTCCTTCTGAATTCAGAAAAAGCAGAAGAATAATCGCGTTTTTCGCGTACGTATGAAACCAAAAAAATGCAGAAGAAAATAAAAGTTTTTCGGACTTCGTTACACCTGCGAAACATCCCGACTGTCCCCCGATGCAAAGTTGGCACTTCTTGTCCGTACATTTTCGAAAAACGTCGAGACGATCGGGCTGAAAATGGCGACGAAGCCGTTTTTTTTACGATTTGACTCGTCGCTTTCACCACATTTGTACGAAAAGTTTTTTTTCTCCGTGTGCTTTCGCCTTCTCGAGTTCTATCCACTGTCGCCACCGCGGACGAAACCGCGTCGTCAGAATTGCTTTTTGTCCTGAAGAAAGTGGACGAGCAGTGGACGAACGTGACTTATTTTTAGTCGTCGTTGACTTCGATGGGGATGCTGGTGGTGAAAGTCGGCGTTTCCAGTTCCTCGTGTTTTTTCATTTTCATGCTCTGTGAACAATGCGATGTAATTAGTTGATTTTTGTACGAATTTTCGAGGAATTAAATGACTAATCAGTATCAAATTCGAACTTTAAAAACGGAACTTATTTTTTTGATTAAATTTTCATCCAATCAGAATAAAAAAAAAAAAAAATTGATACACAAACATTTTTTTTTCGAACAATAGTAATTATACTGGGTAAAGAACGCACGAATCAGAAATTTTTTCTTTTATTTTCGATCTGCCGACAAACATTACCTATTTTTCGGAAAAAGGTTCTTGAAATGCTTTCAACATACCACAATATTATACAATGGTACTACAATTGTATTATTAGTTGCATAAAAGTACCTTGATCTGAAAAATAGCGTCAAAATGCAGCAAAGAAAAAAATGTTATTAGTTACGTGAGTCACGTGAATAATAAATAAAATATCAGCGTGTTCGTGAGTAATAAATTGTTCAAATTTTAAATTCGTTGATTTTGATATTTTTCATAGAACTGATACTCTCACAATATTTACTCGAAGCCAGAAATAATTTCAACAAGTTTCGAAATACAAAAATTAAAAACTGTCAATTTGAAAATTGAGAAACGAGAAAATAAACCACGATTTTAAATTATACACCTAACTTTAACTTTTGAAATTATGAAATTTCGTATTTGAAAATTCTTCAAATTTGTTCATTCACAAATTTCAATCTCTGGACTACCAAGTTCTCAAATTCGATAATCAAAAGACCAGAAATTGAAAAAATGATAAAAAACAGTTATGTACTGATTTTTGAAATTCAATAAACCAAAGATTTAAAAATCTTCCTAACATTCAATTAAAGAATGACCGAACTTCTAAAATACATATTTTTTCTCATTAATCCAGCAACTAACGACCTTTTATCAAAATGCCATAAAACGTTCGTTTACGAAGAAAGCGTGTTCGTCTTCGAACAAAAGTTCGATGCAACAACGCGCGATTCATGCGAACGTTCATCGAGCGCCCGAATTAATAACGTACAGAATGATCCCGTGTAATGACGAGTCGCGAGATCGAAAGATCGAATGAATCTCGAATTTAAAACGCCTATCACGACGCACAAGCCTATTCGCTAACTCGATTAGTCCATTCTATTAGCATGCGAGAGCTTGGTAAATTGGTTATAGCCATCATCGAAACCGGCGTAACCTAATTGCGCTAACTGTTCGAAGGACAGCGATAAAATCTTATCAGAATGCGCATTTTTCGGAAAAACAGCGTTTTTCGTCAACCTTAGTGATTCTAGTTTTCATAAAAACCTTATACAAAAATTTTTTTTAAACTTCTATAGGGCCCGTTTTTATAAAAGTTTTAGAAAATTTGCATTTTTTATAAAGTGGATTTAAAAAAATTTACAACAAAAATTTTTTTACAAGAATTTTTTTTCAATATTTTTTAAAAATATGCAAAATTTTTGCCAACCTTTTTTGTATTATTTTGCTAACGTCTATACCATTTTTATCAGTTTACGAGGCTCTAGCTTAAATTTCGCTTCGAAAGAAATTTAAAAATTGTTTGGAGGCAACGGGATTTGAACTTGCGACTTTTGCATCAGAAATCCAATAGTCATCTTTCTTTTCCATCAAATCTATGTCAATTTGGATGCTTATTTTCAATTTGAGTTGAAGAATTTTCAAATCCTATAAAATCATATGTTTTTACGTTTTGTAATTGCTAAAAAACTTTACTAACACGATTTTCTATTCCCTCGTGTAATAAAAACGTATCAAATATTACTGTAAGAGAAATTCCTTATATCAGGGAAGTTTTTCTTATAAAAATACGAAACTTTTTATACAAATCGCGAAGTTTTTATAAAAATAAAGGTTTTGTAAGAAAATTTGGCGGCTTTTAATTTTTTTTTCATAAAAAACAGATGAATTGTATGAAAATTTTCACATATTTTATAAAAAAATTCATTTTATACAGTTTTTATAAAACCACTTTATAAAAATCGAAAATTTTATATAACTTTCATAAAATCGACCTCATAAAAAAACGAATTTTTATAAATAATTCGCTGATTTTATAAAAATGTTGATTTTTTTTATGAAAACTATAATCAGTAGGGAATGAAAAACACATCAGAGCAAAACAAATTTTGCGGACAAAACTTTTGGTTTTGAAATTGATTTCTCCATCTGAAAATGTTTCTCGAATTCTGTTTTGATCGACTATATAAATTATGTAGTCCAGCAGATCATTCTGTATCCAAAACTTCCAAAATTATCAAAATTGTTTTGGCTGCCTCCTCCAGTACGAATTGTAAAACTCTCAAACACGTTTGCAAACGAAATCCCATCAAGTCAAAGAATATGTATGTTGGGACGTCTGAAATGCGTCATTTTACCTGCTGCAGCTTGTAGTGATTAATGATATCCTGATCGGCGGGGCAACTTTGTAGGAAAGCGTCGAGCCTGTACATGTGATGCATATACCGCCAGAGGTGCACCAGCGTTTCCGGGATCTCGAAGTCGGCGAAGTATTTGCCGGCGACTCTGATGTGCTGCAAACGCGGCATCAGCTCGCAATCGAAGCAGCACATCGTGTCGCCCGTGAGGAAACGCGTACCCTTGCGACCCAAATGTTCGTCGATCTTTCGCAAGTGCGCCATCAGCGACGACGACTTCGGGTCCTTGTCTTTGTCCTTTGCGTTTAGAAGTAACAACTTCAGTTTCTGCAAAACACATCAATGTTTTAAGGAACGTATACATGTATAACACGCATCCTATCAAAAAATTTTTTTTTTTTTATGAACTCAAGGAAATCATCTCATTAAATATTTAGGGTTCAATGAGCAGTATTGCTATATTTGGAAGTCACTAAAATAACAAACGGAAAATTGAAATTTTAGAAAATTAAAAAATTTAATTCAATAAGAAAGGTTCAATTTCATTAAAAAGAACATTTAATTTAATCAATTAAATTAATTAAACTAGTATATTTAACTAATATATCAAATTTATTAATTAAACTAGTATAATAAACTAATGAATATATCAAATTAATCAAACTGATTGTTGAATTAATTGATCAAAATAATTAAACAGACAATTTAATTCAATTTTACCGCAATTTTGATCATTTCATTTTCACACTGATAGAACTTGAAAATTCCGGTTTTGATTATTATCAGGTTTTCATCAGGTGTATACATTTTGAATTTTTATCATTTTTAAATTTAAAATTTCGAGAAATATTTTTATTGAATTTTTTAGTTTCGATAATTTTGAATTTCAGATATGAGAAATTTGTGTTACCATTACGAAATTAAAAAACTTCCAGATAAGGAAATTCAAAAAGTTGACTTGAATCTCAGGATAAAATTTCGAATCTTCAAATATTGTTGAACTCGGTCTCTCAATTATTTCAAAATTCAAAATTTCGAAATTCGACACTTGAAAATTGTTAAATTAAAAAAAAAATCCAAAAAATAAAAAAATTACACAATTAGAAAATTCTGAAAAGTGGCAATATGAATAATTGCTAATCAAACAATCATAAAATTAATAACTTAGATAAAAATCAGAAAGTACAAATTCGAAAGTGTATAAATTAAGGATTTTTTCGCAAATATAAATATTTGAAAACGTAAAGATGTCCAACTTCCAAAATAAACTTGAAATTGTGCATTTCAAAAATTAAAAAATCCCACATCTGGTTAATTCAAGTGAAAAGTTAAAATTTCTCATTTAATTTTGAAACAACGAAAATCCTATTCCACAAAAATACAAAAAATAATACATTTGATAGACATATTTCTAGTTCGACTCAATTTTAAAACCAATTACAGAAAAACTTTCATCATAGTTTTCTCAACGCAAAAAAAAAACCTCTTTTTTCGAGCGGAAGACAATCGTCGACAAATAAGAAAACGAGCCACATCATCGTCGAGCTCCAGGCAAAGAGCAAAATTACGTAGCGCATGTCAGGCAATGATAAGAAAAGTGGAAAAAAACGCTTTACGACGCCGATAGCGCGATCGAGAGCAAACATGGGGACTCACGCTGAAGAGGTTCTCGACGACGTTGGCGACTTCTTTGTCCTGGATGAAAAGATTGTGACCACCGGGGATGTTTTTCATGATGTGCCTCTCGATCTTCTCGTTCTCCAAAATGGCGTCGCCGTTATCGATCAGGATCGGCGGCGGCGTCGCCTGAAAATTGGTGCGAAAATCGGGCGGCGGCTTCTGCATGTCCACCGTCGTCACTTTTAACGAAATTGTTTTCAATTCCGCGAGGAGATAGAGATCCATGAAGTACTCCTGGCAAAAAAGGCACGCGCCCTTACGTCGGCCATCGATCGTCGAAGCCTGCAACCAATTTTCAAATAACGTCAAACAAACTGACTTTGTTTTTAAACTAATAGATTTATCGGAGTTTCGACATTTGAAACGTTAAAAATTGGATTCTATCATTAACATTCAATTTCTAATATTATGAAACTGTTAGTTCTCGAAATTTCCAGATCGGTTTGATTAAAAATTGGATGGTTTCCGACAATTTTTCAATGTTGGGAAACGTCTCACAAGCATCCAAAATTGCATTACAAGTCGATTTACCGTAACTGTAACAATTAAAATTGTTCGTTCATCTAAATGTTTGGAATTTCGTATCAGTGGCGGATCTAGGATCCAATCCTGGGGGGGGGGGGGCTTTGGTTCCTCGACTACATTTTTAGAAAAGCGAATAACGATGATTCATTAGTATAATATGAGTAAGACTTCATTTACAGATTTAGACTCACTTTACAATTCAAAGTTAGAGAGTTATTGTTATGTCGAAATTAAAATTTTTAAGTTTGACTTCAGTTAATTGATTGATTTTATTTAATCTAATACAGGAATGACGAAACAATATTTTTAACAATATGAAACAATATTTTTAGATTGAAAAGCTTTATAGAAACGTTTTGAGTTTATGATGAACTGCGGAAATTCTAAAAACAGAATTTCCTATTTTTTGAAGTGTGAAATTTTAGAGTTTGATATTATTCATGTTTATATTTCCTTATTTTAGTATTTCAATCGATGGATTCCAGTTTTGCGATGTATTAACTTATCGATTTTTCAATTTTTATGTATTTTAATCATATTTTAAAAAAGAAGAAGGTCGGGAAAATTACACTTTCGAATTTTAGAATTTGTACCTATAATCCAGAATCTCCGAAATTCCAAGTTTTTGATTTCAGACTATCGTTGTGATATGACGTTCGATATGTAATTATAATAAAATCGAATTTCAAAAATTTCAAGATAAAACATATTTTTAGTTGGAAAACTGTCTAATATGTTTTCGAAGATTAGAAAATTCGGGTAAAAATTAAGATTCAAAATGATATCGTAATTTTGACGATTCATATTCCAGAAAATTCTAGATATAAATGTTTGAATTTTCAAATCCGAACATTTGAAGATTGAACAAACTGAACATTCTGAAATTTTGAAACACTTTTCAAAAAACAGTGGAATTTTAAATAATTGAAAATTTGTTATTTCGAGAATTCCAAATCTCTAAAATTGCAGTTTACTTTCGAGATGTAAGAATTTTGATTTTAGAAAAATTTCAAGTATAAAAAAATTTTACATTCGGCAACTTTTAAATGTTTTTGCGAACTCCGAATTTATGATGTTATTTTAGAATTCGAAACCTTGGAAATTCCATTTATTAAGGTTCGAGATTAACCTCCAAAATTTTCAATATTAAACAAATTTTTTCATTCGGAAACTTTCGAATTCATTATATATATTCCACTTTACTGAAACAATACAATCTAAAAGATTCATAATTGAAGATTGCCAACTTCGAAAATTCAAAATTCGAAAAATTACATTTTTGATTGAAATACACTCTTGGTTGTCTTAGAAATTTAGATTTTTGGGAGTTCTGGAGGGGGGACGCTATAGCCCCCATATCCCCCCCCCCACCCTGGATCTGCCACTTTTTCCTATCACATAGTTATTTTCTGTCAGAATCTGTGTATCGTATCTCCAATAATTATCATTAACTTTTTGCATATTCAACGATGTGAAAAATCTCACGCTTATTCGTAGAGAGAATTCGATGCAAAAATGCTACATTCCCTCGCGATTCGAAACAGAAACGGTAAATTAATATTAATAACTATTGAGTCTCAATTATTATAAACTTGTAAATTAAAAAAAATGCACAATCAGCATTACTTTCGATTAAAGTTCAATCTACAGAAATAAAAAACGAACAAAACATTAAAAATTACCAAAGATTCGACAAAAAAAGTTCCCCAGTCCCTATTAAATAAGTACTTCGTGATCAAATCCAAATTTCCGCTTCAAGATGAATAATACCCCGTAATAGATTACATATAAAGCTCGGCAACGATATCATTCGTTGCTGGCTTATCTGATTGAGCGCATTATCTCAAAAATGCTTTCAGCAAACAAGCCGCGTCGCTCGAAAAACGTCTCCGCAGCAATAATGATAATTTCCGAGGAAACGGATACGCAAAGGCCTTGGTCGATTATAATCAATTTGACGAGCGTGCGAAAATGCGTTTTTCGTCAAAATCCCGCGAACCGTACATAGCGCGAACGCCTATTTACCGCCGAGCCGCAAACCGACACGAATCCGAAATGTGATAGTGACTGCTCGGGTAATTTCGCGTTTCGTTTCTAGCGTAGTCGAACAATTTCTCCGGCCTGCACAAAAGCTGGTTATGCAGCATCGGCCAAGTGATTAATCGAGCGAATCGAGAGTATCTGCGGCGTGAGGTGCGATGATCTTGCGATTGTCGCAATGTTTCGATTCGTTCTATCAAGGTGCAAAAAAAGATTTTTATTCAACATCCGCGAGAAATATGTAATTTCGTGGCCCTGCTGAGAGTGGACGAAATGATGGATTACCTGATTGTTAACGTATGGCATGCGAGTGATAAACTCGTTCGCCCACTAGTGGGCGAATAAGCTGTTCGCCCACGCTCATCTTAACGACTTATAGCTAGTTACTCACTCACGCTCAGTTCAGCGACCGTTTACGCACGGATAATGGAAACAAGATGGCGGACGAACGACTCGACGTATATCGAAACGTCAAACTCCCCAACCCTAACCTCAAAATTACAAAACTGTGTATTGCTGCAATGTTTTTGTTATTGTTTACAAAAGTGTCGAATACAGTCACAATCAATCCCGATGAAAATCAGAGCAACGAGAAGGATTATTAGTTTTCAACTCCCCAAAGCCCCCAAAGTACGTAGCAAAGCTCAAAGGGCGATTATTGCGTCAATTAATCAGGTAACCCATTATTTCCCCCCCTCTCAGCAGGGCCGTGAAATCACACATTTCTAGCGGTTTTTGAATAAAATATTGCGTGCGACTATTGGTCGAATCGAAAGAGGAGATTTCACTCGCGTGTTGCCACACTCCCTACGCTCGTGAGGCAATCTCCACGCTCGAGGAATCTCCTGTTTCTCCCACTAGAAGCACAATATACTATTGTAGGTTTATAAATTTCTGAAGTTTTTTCGGGTTTAAAACTAATTTTTAGGATAATTTACCGATGTTCACTCAGTGCCAAATACACGAAAAAGTGCGTCTTCCATAGATTTGATTGAGAAAACTCCTGGGTCAAAAATATGTCCGTGATTTTCATGAAAAATTTCGCTCGTTCTGCTTCAATAATTTGCAGCCGGCGTGAAACGATTTAATGGGAAGCGTGTTGTTTGTTGCTCCGCCAATATTTGCCCGCGAGCAAACAAACGGAGGCAGGAGCTATTCCCCGACGATGACGGCGTCGGTGTTTGCACGAATGACGCATGTCCTGTCTTCCACGTTTAGGATATCTGGCTTATATGTATAATTTCGTATTGCGCAACCCGGTAAGAAGAAAGTCAAGTCTCCTTCATTCTCGCGATCGAGTCAAGGTGTACGATCGGTCTGTGTCACAAGAAAGTAACCACGATTTTTCCAAGACAATGAAAGATAATTCTATCTCTATTCCTGGATGTGATTGTAACATTAGATGGCTACGACGTCAGCACGTATTTTAATTTTTTTTTGTATTGCTTCAAACCTTGCAATGATCAAGAATGTAAAAAATATATTCTTGAGCACCATGTATAAAAATTAAAAAGAAAGAATTTTTAGATACAAATATCTCTAAAATATAAGTGCCCATCAAATTCGTCTGAATCGAATTTTCGATGGAATTTATGGAATTTTCTGTGTTTATGTATGTTCAGAATTATTCAATTGAAATAATGTTTAAATTGATTGAATACTACTTTTTTTCGATTTCCATTCGAGTGTTTTCCAAAGACTTTCATATCAAATGAACAACTGCAGTTCCAAGACCTGGATTTGACTCTAAAATACATAATTTATTATCCTCTGTCGATCATGGAATAGTAAGTATAATACGTTATGTAACAAGTGTGCAAAAATGTTTATTCCGTGAGTGCAAAGTTTGGAACATGAGACGGAGGCGAACACGCGAGACGGAGGCGAACGCACAGTGAGACGTAGGTGAATGCACGAGCGTAGCGAGTGCGTGAGCCTAAGTCAAGTGCATGAGCCGGAGTCGAGTGTGCTAGCCGAAGTCGATTATTTCAAACTTTACACTCACGGGTTAACCTACCTTGCGTACTTGTATACACAGCTTTTTTTTACAGATGCACAAAGATGGCGCTTTTGAGTGCACGAAAAATTGAAATGGAAATTCTCGAAAATTTTTAAAAAATTAAAAATTTTAGAAAAGTTTTAACATTTTCGAAATATTCGAAAATTTCAAAGATTTTGAAAATTTTTGAAAATTTCAAAGATTTTGAAAATTTTTGAAAATTTCATAATTTTTTAGAAATTTTGATAATTTTAGAAATTTTTCGGCATTATAACATTTAAAAAATTTGTTGAAATTTTGAGAATTTTAGAAATTTTGAGAATTTAAAAAATTTTTAGAATTTTGGAAATTTCGAAAAATTTGTGGAGTTTATAAAAGTTTCTTAAAATGTTGAAATTGTTACACGGTTTGAAAATTTTCCAAAACTGGTGCGGAAATATTTTCAAAAACAGTGTGCAAAATAGCGCTTTGCGCACACTTGCGGAATAAGTATGCGCAAAACGCTATTTTGCGCACACTTATTCCGCACTGCTATACTATATCAATAAAAAATGCCATTTTGCGCCCACATTTCGTGCATGAAAAAGGGCCATCTTTGTGCATGTGTAAAAAAAGTCAATTTTAGGATAAGAGACGATGATATTTTCAACTTATACAATGATCTCTACGACGATGCATTGGCAGCTTTTTCGGACTGAGGGGTACTATGGGGGTGGTTTCCGAAAAAAATTTTCAACTTTAAAATACATATCCACTCTCTATCAATCGTGAAAAGCCAATTTCAGGATACTAAACGATTATGTTTTCAAATTTTACTATGACCTCTGCGACAATGACGAATTTTACATCCTTTTCTGACTAAGGGTCGCTATGAGGGTAGCTTCCAAGACCCGAATTCTACTCAAAAATTGATATATATGCTTTATCCATCATGAAATTTCAATTTCAAAATAAGAAATTATTGTATTATCAATTTATACCATCATAAATGATGCATTTTAAAGCCTTTTCGGACGAAGGGGTGGTATGGGGGTTGTTTCCGAGACCTTGATTATAATTAATTATCAATTATTAAAGTCATTGCTACATAATATACTTTATTTTAACCACACTCTGAGCTACTACCACAAAAACATCCTACAGTTATTTTTTAAATTAGCAAGTTGATACAGCCGATGTTCCGTCATCGGTCGCTATTAGAACTCGGGCGCTACACATGTTTGACTTTCACCGCGCGCCAATTCCCGAGTCGCGATTTCCTTCGAGAATTGTATCCATCGCCTACAATTAAAGGGAAAACAAAATGCTTCGCGTCGAAAAAGGAGCTATACCTTTGTAATTGCTCGCGACGTCGACGGGGCGTCTTATAAATTCTGCCAAAGGAAAGTGCTTGGCTTTATATGGGCTGTAGTGTACATACTGAATGCCTACGGAGGATTTTGTTGCAATTTTAATTACAAGGTAAATTGATAAAAATGTCGCTTCGTCAGGATGACTAATATTGATCAAGTTCATCTGGTTATGTTAAAAAAATAATAATAATAATTTATACATGTCAGTGGAGTTTATGTTTCAGTATGTTATATATTCGTATGTCATATGTTCAAAAGTCTTGGAAAAAAGTATTCACATTTTATGAATTATATATATAATAAATGGATAATCTTCTTGATTAATTAATAATCATCCGAAAATGCCTTAAATATTAAAAAATACCAGAAAATTCATGTGCATTGTTAAGAATTTTCGAAAACTTACAGAAATTCATTTTTTTGGCAATTGGAAGAACTGTTAACTTTGGAATGTGGCAATGCAAATTTTTTAAATTGCTATTCTAGTAATTTCAATGTTATTAAATTTAAGAATCAATAATAATTTCGAAAACTACGATTTTACAAGAAATTTTCGACCATCATTGTTGATTTACAAATCCGTGAATATTATATTTTAAGGCGTTTCCAGAATGATTTCATTCTTCTGGTTCGTTTTTTATTTACCAAAGTAGCGATATCAGTTTCGTACTTCCAATGTAATACGAAAAATCGATAAAAATTTTTTTCGAGAACCTGATTGCGCCAAGAGAACGTAAAATTAGAAGCCATGCAAAATTTTGGCACGATGAGAGATAATATTTTTGAAACCACTAAAACTATCCCGTCTGTTGATTTATACCTCCTAACTCGTGGATTTGTTTATTCTACTATAATTAATCTATTCATGTAGCTGTTTTTCAATAATTTTATTAAACGTCGATGTAATAGAGTTAAATTGTTCATTGTTTGAATGATCTACATGATGAGTTATTTTAGAGAATGCAAACCTAGAGGTAAAAATCGATTAACAATCACGCTCATCGCGGAAATTAGGCATTTTGTACATATTCTCATCGATTTTTTTTACAATTCTCGATCACTGGTCATCAAATAATTTGCAGAATCTCGGATCATTTTTTCATTTTTGTAATGAACACATTCTTCACTTAAAATTTACTCATTTCGAACATACTCTTTAATTACGAAAAAAATCGAGTAAATTGTATCTTCCTCAAAACAACGCCACTTTTCTTCAAAATTGAGGAGCTCTCAACAAGAAGGCGACAGGCGCGTGAAAACAGGAAAAAGTATTGTCCGCGTCGTGACGTCACGAAACAAAATTCAAAATAAAAAA